>JANHFX010024723.1:0-133325 GCA_027560015.1 Chloroceryle amazona
GCCTCTGCCCTCATGGGGGCGCGCGTGCGGCTTCTGCCTTCAGGGGGTAGAGAGGGACTCCTCTCCTTGCCCTCAGGCACGAGCCTTCCCCCTGTGCCCTTGGGCTGGAGCGGCTGCAGCGGCGGCTCTTCACCCTGGGTGGGCACGGCAGGGGCAGCCACCTTTCCCCTCACCGCGGCCGCCAGAGCGGCTTCTGAGAGAGCTGCTGGGAGGGAGCGACGAGACAACTAGAAGAACTTCACCTTTTCAGGTAACTTTTCTCGGGCTCGTCGACGCTACGCTTCCCAAAATGGAGGATAGCCTTCCTCTTGCTTTCCCGCCACTCTTGGTCTGCTGAGGGAGGGATGCACCAGCTCCCGTTAGTCGGTCCTTTCCTATAAAGACTGTGACTTACCGTTTCGTTTCTTTAAAAATAAGCACAGTAATAGCTCAGGTGGGACTTTTCCCTGATTGTGTGCTGGTCTTCTGTTGTTTGACAGGGTGAACAAGAGTTAGGTGTGGTAGCTACAGGTTCTGCTTGCCCAGCTGAAGCAATTGCAATGACTTTGGAAAGGGCAGCTTTAAAGAAATACCTTATAGGATTTGCGTGTGTACAAACGCTATCTCGTTGTGCTGCTGATATCAGTAAGTTAGATGGACACAGAAATCACCAGTTAAGTATGTCGGGGCAGTTTGTATTTTTAATTGAATAGGGTAATATGTGAACATGAAGTATTTGATTACCCATTTGGACATCTATGGATGGAAAACTCAAAAGCTGAAAACTGATATGAGCAGAAAAATTGAGTCTCCTGAATAAATCTGAACCAGTTTTAGTCGGGCTGCTAAAGGCAGCTTACCTGCAGTCTGCCTGCACTGTAGCCTGCTTATGAGTACGGGATAGAAGCTGCACTTGAGCTTTTCTTCAACCTGAGCCCCTGCCTTCCCTGATGAGGCAGCTGTTGGGCCCACACCATGCCTGTGGTGACACATGGCTAGAAGGAGGTGAGGTCACAGCTTTGTCACAGGTCTTCTCCCTGTTAACCTGCAAGTTGCTGCATTAGAAGCATCTGCAGCAGCTTACTTTCCAGTTTCTTTGACATTTAGGACCTTCCAGTCGTTGGTCCAGTCCTGTCAGCCTGCTGCTACCCCCTTCCATTGGCAGTCCTGCATGCGGACTGCCTTTTCAGTTGTCTGAGCCAATATCCCACACCTCCAAGCACCTTCATTTTCCCTAAGCATAAGGAAAGCTCAGATTCTGCTTGATTTACTGAGATTCCTTAAATATGCTTTTTATATTCTCTTTATTCTATAAACACGTGGTATTTTACTGTCCTGATGGTAAGTTGATATTTTCAGATCTATAAATGTGTAAATGTCAGTAGAGATTTGCATAAGGTGTTGTACAGAAAGCTGTAGATGCTAGTAGCAATATTTTAGGTGCCAAAAAAAAGGAAAATTATTGTAGGTAGTAGAAGGGAAGAGTTGGTTGAATTTTTTTTATATATATATATTTTTTTTTTTTTTACAATGCAATAACTGCAGTCCCATTTAATTCAGTCAGTTATTCTGGCAATATCATGATCTTCTGAATGTTAAAAATCTTGGCTTTTTCTCCTTTTTATAAGTTCAGCAAAATTTCTGTGCTGACAAAGTGAAAAATGTAGACAAAATGTACCATAATACAGAAATGTAAATTTACTTTTTCGTTGTATATTGGTTCAGGTAAAAACCTTGTGAAAGTGCTTTCCTTCTGTTGGAAAAAGACAGAAACAGTGCATTCCTATGCACTTGACAGTCCCTACAGAATCACTAAATAGGGAAAAACTAACTAGGTTGCCTGGCAGCTATAGCATAGTGGCTTCATTTTGGATATTCTTTCACTTCTCACATTATTCCTTCCAGGAGATTGATTGGAAAAAAATAAACTATGGGGGGGTCAGTGCTGTATGTGGCTGATATTGTCAGCACACTGATACCATTACGTAGTGCGGCACACACAGTGATGTGATTGTACGCAATTACACAAACACAACTATATTGACTGCAGCCAGCACTGGCTCATGTAGGAGACAGCTGCTCAGCTTGTTGGCTTCTGAATGTATTGGTTTTACACCCTTGATACTTCGTGTTGCAAATGGGGCCTTTTCATTCTGAGATGAGTTCTGGTCAGATATTGCCCAAAATAATCTGAAAGTCTTTATGCCATAACAGTTTGTGGTCAGGGTGTGCATTTACTGACCACAGAAAGGGAAGGATGAGAAGTACAATTGCCTCTGGAAAGTGGAAGGAAAAAGCCAAGAGAGTCTGCAATCCCCTTCCTCCCAAACCACTGGGTTTTGCAAGAGGTTTGAACCTAACTTGAAAAATGCTGTGACTAGTAGCCAGAAGATGGAAAGGAGCTGACGTTGCAGAAAGATCAGTGGTAGCTGGTTTTAAATAGTTCAGATGACCCTGGTAGTGCAAACCCAAGTTCTTTTCAACTGAGTTTGTGGGAGCCCTCCATACTAGAAGTTAATTGCTTTTTAAAGTGAATGATACCTTGTTGAGGTTTTTCATATGTTTGTTTCCTGTTATAAGAAATTAAGTAAGCTTTGGCAAATCTATTATACAATAGCCACTATGCAAAACTATGCTTTCCTCAAATTATATTTATTTAATCTTTATTAGTATAGTAAAGAAAAATACACGGAATATTCTAGCTTTTATACTTAAATTATTCTAATAGTAGTGTTTGGAGATCCCAGGTACTACCAAGAACAGGAAATAAGCTCTAAGTCTAGAATCTGGAACTGTTGAATTTACCGACTCTTCCCTAAATACAGCGACCAAGTCTAACTCCCTGGCTTATGAATTCTACTTTACTTCAGCTAGACTTGTTTTAATTCAATAGAAATAAATGTGGGCTATGGCAATGCTATAACTAAGCAGATATCTTGATGAATTGCTGGTAAGATGCAAACCTTGAAAAAGAATTTTCTTCAAAGTAAATAGCTTTTCTTTCTTCAGTATTAGTAATTTATTTCTTTGTTCAGTATACATTCAGGGAAAAAAAGCTGAAGTATTTTCTCTCTCTTCCATTTGCAGGTCCTTATGCTTTTCCTTGCAGTTTGATTTATTTTTATGCAGTTGCTGTTCTGGACTCCTTATCTTTTGTACTGTCCTTTCTTGTGTTTTAAAGAGGTGTAAAGCTTTTTCTGTCAGTTCTTGGATGAATGATTTTGCACAGAAAGGAATTGAATGAATTTGAAAGAGTGAATTGTGAATCTGTTTTTTGCTTATGTGAGCAGTTGTCATAGTGGAGAATGCTACTGGCTCTCAAGGCTAGAAAATTGAGGAGTGCTTGTTCTGAATTTGCTAAACTTAAAATCTCTAATTCTTGTGAGGAAACCCTCATTACATTTTCCCATGGTGATTCAAGTCATTTGGATAAAAAGTATGCCTGCTGTGCTATAGATTACAGTGGAGGAACTCTTCAATTTAGAAGGAGGTTTTAAATTCAAGACCTACCACTCAGAGCCTGTGATGCATGTCTCAACTTAAGATAATGAAACCAAACTGTTCTGGACAAATGCCATTTAAATCATTAGCAATTCAAAGTTGTGGAAGTTATTTCAGGCTATAAAGTTCATACAATTTTCACATCAAGAATTTGTGAATAGTTAAAGCAAAAATAATTTAGTATTATTTGACAGTGCTCACCCAATAGCCCAGGAAGAAGAATTCTTTTCTATAAAATTCTGGAATGGTACGTTGAAGGGACTGGCTGAAATATTTAGGCTTTTTAAACTGTAGGGGTGATTTCATGTTTGGTAGTCAACATGATGCACAAATGAGTAATACAGCAGTTGTGGCTGAAACCTTTAAAGAAAAATATGGACATTCTCTTGAATATACAAAGAAGGAGTGAGGTAAGCCTTCGAATGAATAGTACTTCTGCAAAATGATTCTTTGGAAACCTGTTTGTGAGCTAATCAAAGTAAGAGTTTCATTTACTTGTAAACAGTTAATTTTTCCACTTGAGCAATCACTTTGGGCAGGGAAAACCCTCCCATTAACTCCAAAGTTTACTGATAGGCACATTATGTATATAACAGTAGTCAGATTTCATGCTAATGCTAGTAGTAGAGTAGCTGAAGTGATATATCTTAATATACCAGTAAGTTATCCTAATGTGTGTAGTATAAATGGTAACAGTATAATAAAATCCAGTACTGTTATTTCAGATTTTCTTGTTTGCCACACAAGATAAAGATTTGATTTCTTTCCTTGGAAGGAATGATATTAGGAGTGCAAAAATACAATGTCAAACAAATGTGTGTAAAAATGATTATGTTTTGAAAAGTAACTGTGTGTCATTTAAGCATTCCTGCACTATAATCTGTATTGTGGTTTTGGCCTTTAGCTTTAGTTTTTCTGCTCTGTGTCATGCACTTAAATTCTATCAATAATAGTATGATAATGCTATACCATGTCTTAGCACCTCTGTGAGTTTTATTTTTAAAATGAGGACTATGTGTTAAGCTGAGACAATTAGATGAAGGAAGAGGGTAGGCAAAATGTTGGGAAGAGGTAATTGTTTCCAGTGGTCTTCCTACCAATATTCAGTAGATACGTTGTGCTCTTTCTCCAAGTGACATCAAAGCAATAATATGGAGTCTTTAAAAGTTTTTTTTTAAAACCCTTTTCTCGATGTCCAAGAAACTTTGTGAAATTGCTTTATATAAGACTGTACACATAGCATAAAATTTTTGCAATGAGTACAGCTTAAGAAGTTACCTGAAAATTCAGATTATTAATTGGTGCTGTTGGAGCTCTTGAGCCTGCCAAAATGCGTGGCTGTAAAATATGGTAGCTTGATAAATAGTGGAATGAAGAGGTGTGTGAAAAGAAGAGTTATATGTCTTCAAATATGTCATGGATCCAGAGCAGTATTATACATTGTTTCTTTTGCACTTGAATTGATCTGTAATATATATGCAATTCCACCTACCAAGAAATAGAATGAGCGCAGAAGAGTACTCATTGTACTAAGAATCACTGCACTGGTGACAGGAAGGGGTTCTGAATGTGGTAGCATACTACTTGCTAAGGTTGTATCTTTGTGTATGATGATGGGGGTGGGGAGTCAGGGGTCAAGATACCTATTGAGTTTAATAAAATTGATAAAATTACTGTAGATAATTATGTTAGTATTTATTACCATTATTTATTGGTATTTAGCTGAGTATATTAGTGTAAATTCTGTTCATCTCGTATGTCTTGGACTAGGCAATAGTTGTAAGAACCTAGTTGGACTGTAAAATTTCCCATTCTTATGAAGCATGAATGCCATGGGCTATGGGGTTGCACCTACCACTAGGGAGAAAAATAACTTGAGGAAAGGCTCCTGTTGTACAGATTAGAGTGGCTAGTGCTAGCCTTCACTAACTAGTCCTTTCTTGCAATGTATTTCCACCATCTATGAATAGCATAGTTTCAGAAGAATCAGAATATATCTGGGCCAATTTTCATCCACTTGCTGGTCACTCTGCTACATCTTCTACAAAGTAATTTTGGATGCTGACAGAAATGCAAGGTGAATATAAAAGAAACATTCTCTCTGCTTTCACAGACATTTAGAAGACTGTGATAATACATACAATTTTCAAAACCGCTAAGGATCTGGGTAATAGAAGTCTGCATCACTGTTGTAAATGGTACTTCAGTGCATAATTGCTATTGGATTTTTTTCTCAAGGATCCCTGCCTAATTAACTTTAAAAGTTCTGAAGATAGTGTTCTGTCATCCCAGTTATTTGCTGTTTTTAAAAAGAAGATTAATTTGCATTTGGAGACTGGGCTTGTTGGATTGGGGTTTTTCCCCTTTCTATTGCTGTTGTCACACAGATAGTTCTGTTTTGGTTTATTTAGTCTATACAATTTACTGAAGCTTTGTCATGAAAACTGAAGTAAGATTTAAGCAAGGTGTAACTCAGAAGAGTTTGCACTTGCAGGTCATAGGTAGCAAATTACTCTGAAACATGTGGAAGCAGTATGCCAAGAAGAACAGCTACATCACCAGGCGAGGACTCCAGAAGCAGTTTCCTGTTTAAGTGGTGATCTGGCAATAGATTCCCCTTTACTGGATTTTAGGGGTTGCTATAAAAACATTTTTGCAAAACAGTATTGTAGCATCCATGTTCAGCAGATCTCAGTTTGTTTAACAGCTTTTCCAAGTCTTCTGCTAATATATTCTACCAAAACAATCAGTTTAGTTCATGCTTCTTAAGTGTCCAAGGGGATTTTTGGAGAACATTGCCATACATAAAATGTTAGCATCAAATCTTTCAGTACCAATAGGGGCCCATAGGAATAAGATCAAAGATTGCTTTTTGATGCAGTGAGGCTAGAAGTTAGACAGGGTTTTACAGTACATGTCAAGAATAATAAGGTGGAAGGAACTAAATAGGAAAACCTGATCTCTGTGGTGTGACTGCAATGTTAAATTAAACATTCAGAGTCCTATCACTGAGCCATATTGCAAAAGGATAGGTAGACTGCAGGGCCATTAAAATTTCATCATGTGCATAAAGTTAAAAGTAGTATTGTTTCTCTCAGTGAGTCTTACAAAATGCACTTACATTGACACATTCAGAATGTCAAGATTTTAAATTAATACAGATTTGCAACACTCTGTCTGAGAATTGCAGAGAAAGATGTTCACTAGCAATTAATATTATTTTTTTAAATAGTATGTCTTCAAATAACTTAATTTCTGCAATGTTGCTTTCTGCTCTAGTTTCCCCCCCTTTTTTTATTTTACTCTGTGGTATCTAATTGTTAGTTCATTTATTTTCTCCCACTTATTTTCTATTTAACCCTGTTCTCTTTGGTTCTTTTCTCTTAAATATCATTATTCTTTAACAAGATAATTCTGAGTGATTGAATTTCTTAACTGTCTACTTTTAAGGTAGTGGTTTAAGACACAGTATAAGCTAGTGTTTCCATCTTGCTCTTCCCTTCCTTTCACTGCTATGTTTTATCAGTTGTGCTGGCATTAAGTCATGTACGGCAAGGCAATGAATCTGTTGATCTGCTGATCAAGGATACAGCTCAGGTGGCAGTTTCCCAGATGTCTGACCCGTCCAGACTGGGTAGGGCCTTCTCTACAAGAAGGGGAAGTGTGTGCTGCACTTCTTTGTAACCATGCAGTTGCATGTTGCGTACTTGGTCTCACGCGGTGGAGAATGTTGGAACCTTCCCAGAGTCAATAATTACTAATTTTTAAAAATGTTTTGTTTTGTTTTTTTTTTGGCTGGACTGTTGTATTGAATTGATGTATGGATAGTTGAGAGTGCTGTGACCTAACAAAAGACAAAAGTGAACAGTATAGGTTAGCAGAGTAGTACTTAACCATTTCAGAGCTTATAAACTGTTATGCTCCTTACTGAACCTCCTGGGTTTTGGTGAGGTGTCAAAAACTGGCTAGATTGGAACAGTGGCTTGCTACCAGAAGGAGTAGTGCCACCTCCTGCTTGGATTGGCTTTAGCAGTTGTCACAGGGAGCTAATTTAGCTCATTAAATTTGCCCACCAGAATCTAAAAGAGATGTAATGAATCTGTGGAGAAATGTCCTGCTGAATCTTCTTTTTATAATGAAATCTTTTATATGAAAAGTCATATGGTACTTCATCTTCAGTACCGACACTGGTTCATGCCAATTTACTAATGTCACTGAGTAGTAGGTGACAGATTAAGGGCACTCTGGCAATATGTAGAGACCAGAACGTGTGTCAGAATGTTGCATTCATGCTTTGTATCTTGAGTGAGGTTTTAGTTTCATATGTATGAGTTTCATTACTGTAATCACATTGGCTACAAATGCAGATAAACAAGTTTGGGGCGTAAATATGGTTTGTTTTGCTCTAGTAAACTTTTATATTCTGCTCACCATGACATTGATGATGTCTAAATACATGCCTCAAATAGATTAAAAAGGTTGGAATAACTAACTTCTTAACTGACCTTTACATCTATGGTTGATGCTGCTGGTGATGCATATTCATAGATACTTGGAAGGGGTTTTTTTGCCTTAAGTATTAAAAAATAAGATGATGTTAATAAAGGAAAAAAGTTTCATGTCACTGCAGCATTAGAGAAGTGCTTTTTCAGATTTCACAGATGACAGCTCCAGTTCTGTCAAATCAAGCTAGATTGCATCAGTCCCCCTCTATCACTCATGTCCTGTTACGTAACAAAATCTCACAGTATGTTGCGGATGGGAAATAAACCCTCAAGTTTCCTCAAACCGGCAATAGTATGAATGCAAACTCTTAGGAACCGTTTGGATACTCTTCTTGATGCAGAGAAGACTCTTAAGAGGAAATAAATGCTGATGTCTATGAAACTTTTTCTGGTCTGTGTCACATACTACTCACTGCAAATAATTTGGCTCTAGTGGTGCTAACGAGAGAGTTTGGTTTTGCCTCTTATTTATGCCTTTAAGGCAGTCTTTTCAATAACTGTATTTTGGTTAGGAATGCATTTAAAACCAAAATAACTTACTATGGTTCTGCTTAATATATCCTCCAAAGTGGAATAGCTTTTTCAGGTGGTGTACCTGAGGATGATGCTGTTTATAGGGTGTCTACCAGAAACTCACTTCCAAAAAATATGCTCTCATAATTATTTTTTCTTTTCTTACTGTTATTTGACATTTTAGCTCTTGCTGGTTTAGAATTAAAAAACACACACACAAAAAAAAAACAAAACAAAACAAAACAACAAATCAACAAGAATCTTTACTTTGTACTTAGATAATTGTCCTAATCTACTTTTATTTTCTTATGCTACTCTTTCATTTTCATTCCAAGGCGGTTTTGCACAAACAAATGCAACCATAGAAACAACTCAGTTGCTCATTTTGTTCTTTGTCCTTTAGTATCTGGGTTCTTTTTGGTTTCTGCATATTAGTCATTCAGTCTATGGCACATCAAATACCACATTTCCTAGTTTCTGTTCAAGGAATATTTTTGAAATGTTTTAATGTAACACAAACCTTTTAAATCTTAATAAATTATTTTGTCTTTGAGGTTGCAGTTCTAAATATATTGAGACAGTTTGAATTTCTTTTTTTTTCTTCCTACGAATCACTCCTGTAGGTATTTCACATAGCCTAGAGAAACACAATATTAAGGCTTAATATAAGGTATACCTTTTTATTGCACTGACTTGTGAACTGAGGTTGTCCTAAAGCTGGTACTTGGAGTACTAAAACAATTCCCTATCATCCTGAGAAGGCATTTTTGCAGCTGTTTTTCTAATCAATGCTGGGCCCTTTCATGTGGATTGCCTGACTTGGTATATCCTCCAAGAAGCTTTGTAGTTTTCTGGGACTTTAGGCACTGTATGAGGTCTTTACCAATGGTGAAAAGAAAAAGTTTAATTCATTTATATGCTTTTATTTATTTGTCACCAAATACCTGTTATACACAAAACCGTTTAAAAGTGCCCCTTTTTCACAGAATCACGTTCCTTTTTTGCAGAACTACTTTTCAGTTTACTTAAGAAATATGCTTGCCTAGGTAGTCCTGGCAGATTTTTCTGAACATTTTTATTGGATACTTGACTGTGCTTCCACTGAAAGGAACAAATACAACTAAAGGTGTTTGCATAGTAATACCACAATACTGATTCTCAGTGGCATTCACTGGAAATATGATGGTTTGGCTTTTTTTGTTCTTTAAAATTATTGTAGAAATGTCACAAAGCAAATTCGAGAAGGAAGAAACAGGAAAATAAAATAAAATGTAAATGTTGTCTCACAAATTATTATAACATAATGGAAAAGTATAAATTAGATGGATATGATTATTAGTGTACTTCCATAGAATGTTATTTTCAATTGTGTTGGTCTGAGAAATTAATTTCCCAGTTTTAATGATTTTTTTGTGTTCCAGATCGTGTTCCATAGTGGATTTGAGGTTTTGCTGTTGTTCTTGAAGGGCAGAAACCACTAAACTTGTCATAGGATGTTTTTATCATTGTCATATTTTCTGTTCTGAAGACTTGACTGCCATCAAGTTACCAAAGTTTGTGCTTTGGGAACAGGCTACGAAAAAGCTTTTGGAAACGGTGTGTGTCTTTGAAAATTATTATTTTTTTTTAACATATATCCAAGAGCAACATTTTAACATAGAAGATATTTCATTCTGGGAGATTTTGAGATGTAAGGGGAAGAGCTTACTGAAGGCAGCCTTCAGCACTGAGTCAACTCAGGAGAATATTTTCAGGGTAATTGCACCTCATCTCTTGTGCGTGGAACTATTAAATGTGATCTTTATAAACATTAGTCATCAAAGTCATAGGGCAGCACTGGTATATAGCTTTGCCTCTGATATTGGAAAGGAAGGAATGAAAGGAAAAAAAAAAGACTCTTAATCCCTTACTAATTAACCTAAAGTTGTTCACATCATCAGGGAATGACCCAATCCACAAGTGAATTATTCTGTATATGAAAAAATAGAAACATTCAAGGGTAAATAGTGTGGTTTTTTGGTAGAGAATGTGTCAAATTTGAGGCTGAGAATAGATACATTGCTTTGCAGAGTATATTTTACTAAGACATGAAATGGTGTGAGTACTGCAGTTTAGAAAATAAAATGTAAATATTTACATCCTGGAGAGGCCAGCTGTGTTTGGGAAAGAGGTCTGACTTCTGCTGTCTGTTAGTTACTCACTATATGAGTGAAGAAGAAATTACAGTGGCTTTCCAGTTTGTTTTGATGGAATCTTGCTTGCTTGCTTACCTCGAATGTGCTTTCTGAGCATTCAACCTTATAATGTGCTCAGGAAACATAAGCTGTTTTCTGAATTTTCCAGATGGCTAAACAGAAACACAGAAAGAAGGCAAGTGGATTGAGCAAAGATATTGGAAGTATATATATAGTACCCAAAGATCCAAAATTCATATTGTGCAGTTTGCCTAAAGACTGTTTCTGTGGGAAAAAAAATACCATGAATGCTTCTGTTGAGGCTGTTATGTGGACATGGTAAAAGGTAGAGGCCTATTTAACCATCTGCACACATACGCATATGTACAAGTATACATAGATATATATATGTGTGTATGGATCACAATATGGTGTGATTAACTGAAGCCCGAGGTGGAGAATGTGCTTTTGCCATTTATGCATTAGAATATTGATGGTTTTGGCTGTTAGCATTTGCCTGGTGTTGCAGGTTTTGTAAGATGTTTTCTAGAAATCGTACACTGACGTGGCTCTCATGTTTAAAATAGAACTGGGAATTGGACAAGGACTATGAAATGTCCATGTCAAGATGGAGATTAATTAAACTTGGTTGTTTAATTTGAAAGATTTTCTTTTGCTATGTTTTACAAATAATAATGGGATGCCATCGATCAGCAATGACTCTGAATCTTTCGTATAACCTATTTGATTTCGTAATGGACGTTAAGCTCAGCTTCTCATCACATAACTTAAGTGTTTTAGTCTTAAACCAGTCCTACTTTATGTGGAAACTGTGAACCAGCTAATATGACTTATATAAGGTATTAAGACAATTCATCACGGAATGTTAAGGGTTGGAAGGGACCTTGAAAGATCATTTAGTCCAACCCCCCTGCCAAAGCAGGGCCACCTAGAGCAGGTCATGCACGAATGTGTCCAGGTGGGTTTTAAATGTCTCCAGAGAAGGAGACTCCACAACCTCCCTGGGCAGCCTGTTCCAGTGTCTGTCACCGTCTCTGTGAAAAAGATTTTCCTTATGAGTCTGTGGAAGCTCTTATGCTCCAGCTTGCAGCCATTTCTCCTTGTCCTATCATTGGACATTGCTGAGAAGAGCCTGGCTCCATTCTCCTGACACTTGTTTGTTTGGTTTTTTTCCAAGCAATTCTTGCTTGTTTAGGCACTAAAAAATGAATAGATGTCATGCCTGCCATCAAGCTAATTTTTTGGAAGTAGCAGAAACCATTTTCACTTCTGGGTTACATTGCTTTGGAGAAGTACTGTCTGTGCTGACATGCAGTGCTTTTTGTGAAAAAATGCAATTGCTTCCTAACTTTCCTTTTCTTCCTAACTTTTAATGTTGCACAATATGAAAAACTTCTCTGGAACAAGTAGTAAACAAGTTTTCATTAATTAAGCCTTGAATGTCCCATTTATCTAATTGATGTAGCCTGGATATTTACTGCTAGAGCATGCCATGATAGATAAATTATCCTTACGTGCTTCTAGGTATCCCCAGCAATCTATAATAGTAAGTTTTATAGTGACACCAAGCAGGTAACATAGGGTGTGGTAGGATTATACAGGAAAAGGTATCTGTGTTACAGAAATAAAATTCTGCTTCCCCAGAATAGCTTGATGTTATTTCAGTCTTTAAACCATTTAACTTAAATAGTTCCGGTGTTGAATAGTTGATGCTCTCCATATTAATGTCTGTATATATATGTTTTTGCTTTTTTAAACCTTGTCATGTGGACTTCTACTGCATGTGTGTGTATATACACTTCTGCCTCTCTGTAGTTAGGCACTAGAAAACTATTAGCTGTAAGGAAAGCCTTGAAAATTTACTGGTTCTGTTGTTAGACTAATTTTTGTAATACATCATATAAATTTGTCCTTTTTCTATGGCCTTGCTCTCTCTTCCTATATAAAAAGTAGAGAGAAAGGCTAGCTTCTTTCAAAAATCTTTTGGTCTGTTGCAAAACAATAAGGTAATGAAAACATCTCTTTTCCTTTTTTTTTTCTTTTTCTGTAAATAGTACTAATCTTTCCTGGTGTTTGTAGTCTTTCTTATCTAAAATGAGAAAGTAAAATGTTGGATTTATTTTCTTCTCTTTTATAACCTTTCTTTTAGCAATATTACAGTTGTGGGCGGGCTTTGCAAGCAAAGAATTTCAGTACTTATAATGTGTCTATTATCACCAGGGTTTTTTGTGAGAGTGATTTAAAATAATACCGATTTCAAAATTTCAGCTGCTTTGTTTGTGCTGATCTAATGGTTGTATCCATGGAAACTGGAGGGGTAATGCCAGACATCTGCAGAGTTGTTAGAATTTTCTCTTTTGAAATTTTATCTAGGTTTGGCAGTACAAAACTTTGTATTTCCCAGTCTGCAGGCTTGCGTATTTGAGATTTTCTGTAAGATTATGTAAAAGACTTGGTAAATCTTCTGAAGTAATTTTGTGTTTCATATCTCCCTGTAGACTGTTATTTAACAAACTATGCATTTGAGCTGAGAGCCTCGAACCCATAGGTCTGTAACTTTTTTAACAGCTGGATAGAACAAGGTACAGAGAGAAGTGACTTGCATCACAGGAGAAGTCACTTGCAGCTCTAGGAAAAAATTAGGTAACGGGATTGTTCCCTGTTGTTCATGCAGAAGCTGATGGGAACTTGATATAACAGAGAGCAGCATCAAGCAGTTTAACTGAATACATTTGAAAAACCTGTGTAAAAATATAACATCACTTGCTGGCATGGTGCCAGAGTACATTTCTGATAAAACTAGTAACACTGTAGTAAAGCTCATGTATTGATTGTAACTTCATGGCATTTATTTAACACAAATATGTAAAATGTGACATTTTAAACTATTATCATGAACAGTCTGTAGTGTACTTCTGCTTTAAAGGGAAGTCCTTCTAGGAATGACTAGATCTTGCTGGTAATTCAGTGCAGGCATGGCTTATTCCTGGGTAGTTCGAATTCTCTCTGGTCTCTGTTACCAGTATTACATGAACTATGTGCATAAGGGCTCCTATAAAGGAGGGATCTAAAATAGAACTCTGTACTGCATTAAGAACAACTTTTCCCGTCCCAGAAGTATGTAGGTTCTAAGGGCCAAACTTTGTAAAGTCTGTATTGGTTTTTTTTGACTCTCTGATTGATCAAAACTACAGTTTTGATATTGTAAATGTTCCATGGAAGTTTGGAATATTTAAGTGTATCGTGACTTTATGTCAGTGAGACAGTATGAAATGGCTTCTTTATCTACAAAGTTGTTTTCATCAATCTAAAATTTATTAAAATTTTCCTGGTAATAGATTCTGAATAAAAGAATCTTAGGGATCTGTTAAGACTGTGACTGAGATGCAAATGAAACATAGCACATCTTGTCAGTTAAATGAACACAGGAATTACTTCTATAAAATTACAGTGGAATTTGAAGCACTGATTCTAGAATTAGAAAAGTCCTACATGCATAGGGTACAAATAATTTCCTATACAGTAGGTGTGGCAATTTTAGACAAATGAAAAAAGTACTCAACTCCTGCGATGACATCTTTGTAGGTTTTTTTGCTTCCCTGTATTCTGCTGAGCCCATCTTCAGTAGAAACCTTGACACTGGTGGCAATATCCTCTACAAAAGCTATTTTCAAGAGAAAGCTAGGGATGGAGTTCGAGCTTTTGGTTGAAGCATACAGCAGGGTATGCAGCATAACTATAAATCTCACCTCTGATTTGTCTGTCATGTGCCTTTCTTATTAGTGCAATCAAAGGGGAAAAATTTCTTGTGTTATATTTTATTCATGGAGACAGCATTCCATCTTGTATAAGAGCATGATCAATTATTGTAAAGCATTAGTGTTGAAACAAGTTGCTCAGAAATAAAATTGGACATGCAGTGAACATATTGTTCACCACATAGATTAAAAGTATCTTCTGAATTAAAAGCAAAATGTTAAATTATAGTTCATATGGCTTGTGTGAGCTTTGGAATAAAAATTGACACACCTCGGCACTAGAGAAAGTTCTCTAAAATCTTTTAACTCATCTGATGATAATGTTATTGTTGTACCTATTAATATAGCCAAAATTATGGTGTGGATTTTTGCATTGGTATTTTATTTCTTAAATAGTCAAACAGTGAATGTATCTCCTGTTTTGTGAGGTTTTTTCCACTTGTATGTTCAACTGAATTTAGAAGCCTTATGCTGAGACACCTAAAAATAATGTGGGCATACTATGTGCCTTAAGACTGCAGTATCTTCAGGCGTAGTCTGGTTTTGCAATGGTCCCTGCATAGCCTTTTTCCATACTTTGAGAGACCCTGTCCAGATGTCAGATAGCATGTTAAATGGGAGTATGTGATGCAACAGCAGTATGGCTCTAACACCAGGGTTTGGTGGAGAAGTCTTTGCATGATGAAGGCACAAGTTAATATGGCCTATGCTTAGTAAAAGCTAGCCACTGCTATAACTTTTGCTAGCCTTAGACCTTTTCATCCAGTAGATAAAATTGGCTTGTGATTCCTAGACACACCATAAGAATGATCCTTGTTCAGGCTGGCTATAGTGTGCATCCTCCAGCCCGTCCTACTGCACTGTACTGTGATGCAAATGCCAAAGATGAAATCGCAGTGGTCAGTGAGTGTAAAAATGGGATCAGTGAGCAAGTCTAATGCTGACTACATGGGATTTTGTACGTCTATAATGTCGTGTTGTGATGATTTGGTGAAGTAATACAATTTTAATAAATATACAGCTTTGAGTGTGAACTAGACAAAGGCTCTTGCCAGCTGAGGCAAGAACTATGTTGGTCACATAACAGGGTTGCCGCTAATATGAGACACAGACATCTAGGTTATATCTGTGACTGTCACTATAGGAAGCCAAATGTTTTGATATCAGACTTGAGTATTTACATGTAAAAATGATATATATATATATATGAAATTTGTGAGCTCATAAACTGATTTATGAGTGTATGTATAAAAATGAAATATCAAAAATTAGCTTAAAGGGTATGCAAGAATGCAGATCAGGTGTTTCTGGTTTTTTTGAGTGAACTATGCTAAGTCTTATGAGACTACTTTTTTTCATTCTTGCAAGGGTGAAACAGAACTCCACGATGCAGTTCCCTTGCAAGGAACTGAAAAAACATTATTTTAAAGCTGCAATTTCTATTTTTGAAGCTTTGTTCAGAACTGTATTCCAGTCTGACAGGTCACTTAGATACAAAGGAATTAATAATGTATCATGATGGACTAAAAGAGACAGCTGACATGCCATATATAAATATTTACCTATGCTTTATGCGCTTTGGGTAGATTACATTAAAAATAATAAACTGCTTCTCACTTTTAAGTTTTGTCCATTTTTATATGCAAATTGCACCTTTGCTAGTGACACTGCACCGCATATGAAATGTCAGTTTACCAAATAACACTTACTCCAGCTGTCTCATAACCTTTATTATTTATATTCAGTAATGTACAGCGTATTTTTGCTTGACAAGTAAATGTTCTGGAATAAAAGCATTTAAAGGAAATTTGAGTCAGCTCCAGTACAGGACTTGGAATTGTAATCAGGTAAATATATATTTTTTTAGCCCATTTAGGGAACAGGATGTTTAATATCAGAGCTTCAAGGTACAAAATGAGTTCTTAAAAGCACACTATTACTCTGATCTAAAGTAATGAATACTCCAGTACTGGAGGGCAGATAGTCACAAGGGGGATAGTCATAAGTAGCTATCCAGTAAATTCACTCTGTCACTTGAGGCTTGACCCAAAGTTCATGTGAATCATGGAATTGATACAGAGGCTGACAGGACTGAATCTGAAAACCTGTGTTGTGAAGAAAGCTTAATCTTACGGGAATTACCGAGCTTTCTCTCTTTGTCTTTACCAATACCATGAAAAGACAAGAAGGTTAATATGACAAAGTCTGCATAATGAGGGTTTCAGAAACAATTTCAAAGAGCAATGAGATTCAAATACTATTACATGTTTTCATGTTCTGATACCTCATTATCAATATTTTTTAATAACTACAGGGTTTTTTAAAAAAAAAAACCAACACTTTCAAGTCTGAAGTCTCACAACATGGTTGGACTTGATGATCCTAAGGGTCTTTTCCAACCTGAATGATACTATGATACTAACATATTTGCATTTTAGGAATGTATATGAAACTATTCCAATGTTTGTTTATATGTAGCATAGAAAATTTAAATAGGAAATACTGATTAGGAGGGATTCTAGCCTCCCTAGCCCACCAGTTTAACAGCTGTCTTCCTACTCAGTAACAAGTGCTTTAGTAACCTACCAGGCTTGTGGAGCAAGAGTCTCCTGCATCTTCTCTGTAACATATTTACACTTTGAAGAGAGAGATAGTCATTACAGCTAGAAATAGCAATTCTTTTACTATATGCTGGCACGTAGTTACTTCTCAGTTGCTTCTTGTGGAGAGCTAAAACTTCTAGCCATACAACAGATTTTCTCCAGCAGCGATCTAAAAATCAGACTGCCAAATGCAACTTGCCATTTCACTATCATACTGAAGGATTCTTTTGAATACAATAACATATAATTTCCAGTAACATATCAGTAATTTGTTTCCAGTCTTTTGGGGATATTTTTGCTGTTATTGCCTTGGCTGGCATAAAATCAGATGCATGAACAAGGCCATAATACTATTTAATGGTAGCCTCTGCAGACTGTATATGCAGTAAAAACTTTTGGCCTACGAACCATCAGGAAGTATCAGTGGGACACACCACTGATGTTAAATCTCAATTAGGGAGAGAGAGACAGTATGGCATAGACCATAAGTAGATAAGTACTGTATAGCATTTATCAGTTGCAGATTCCTGCAGTTATCATAAGCACTATTTGTAACTCATGAAATGGAGGCACACAGTAAGTGTTAAGCATGGTTACTGTAGTACAGGTTACAGCTGAGGGAGGGAAGGTTGCATCTGAAAATTAAACTGAAACAAACGTATTTTTTTTCCATGCTAATTTGGCATTTATTTTACCTGTGTACATATGTTCAATTTTGAGATTAGTGATTTAGGAGTAAGTGATGGAAGTGTTTCAAGAACATGAGTTTCTCACATACTGATGAGACTTTTCTATTTTGAGGAATTATCCGAGTTATTTTTGTGATGATAGTGTAGGGTGGTTTTACTTGTTTGAACCTTGAGTGCTATCCATGTAGGAAAAAAAAACCTCTTTCTGAAGTGTGTGTTATATCATGTTATGTAAGATTTGGATTTAATAGCTGACACAAATCAGGTCTTTCTGTTTACTATTTTAGTTTCAGATAAATTGCTTCCTACAGAACAAGCATGCTAGCCTTCAGTATTTTTATCTGATATTGTTATTCTGAACACACACTTTTGTGAGAATTTGAGGAAATACCATCTACCATCAGATGGCATCGTTAGCCAGGGTCACTAGTGGCTGCAGAGTTAGTTGCCAAAGCTGTGTAATGCGCACTCTGTTGCTAATAGCTGTCATAGCAAGCTGTATTTAATTCTGAACTGGCTTGGAGGGTAGATAACTTCAGGAAATTATACCATAGCTTTAAAGTAAAATGGGATATGTACCTGACTACCTTTGGCAGCCTTCGGGGATCTTTAGGTTTGTGTCGTTTTTTATTTTAGGTCAGCTCCCAGTGCATTGGTTTTCGTTGTTTGTGTGATGGGGTGTGTGGTGTTTGGGGTTTTTTGTTTGGTTTGTTGTTGTTTTCCAATTTTGTTTTGTTTTGTGCTTTTGTTTTGGTTTTGTTTTTTTTCCAGTCCAGGCAAATATAATTCTGAAAACAGCACTGAGATTATCAGTCACAATACTTACAAGAAGTGCTGTAAATGTGTTTATGCTCTGAGACTGTATGAAGTAGTGGGACTGAAGAGTAATGTCACTGTGAATAAACATAAAAGTAGCTCTACATAATACCCCTGTTTCATAAATGTTAATCGTGCATTAGTTATGAGGCATTAAAAAAAAAGGTTTTATAAATATGCAGAAAATTACTAATTATCCGTAATACCTAATGATCTATCAAAGAGAATGCCAGGAGTAGGACAGTACTGGAAAATAGGATGTTACAGTATGGGATGGAAATTAGTTTGAATGTGGTTTTTAGGTACCAAATGCACTTTGTTGAAAGATGTGGGATTTGTTAAGGGAGATATGCTTTTTCCAAGGCTTTCCGTTCCAAGTAGGAGCTTTAAAACTTTTAAAAAGTAACATGGTAGGAAATGAGAAAGCACTTGACAGAGAGGAGAATCTGGTGATCAAGACTGGTATCATCACCCGAACAAAGAGATTTAAAAAAAAAAGGCCACAATTCTGTAAAATATAGAAACTATCAGAAGCAAGAATTTTAAATCAGATGTGATGGAAACACGGCCATGTTTAGTGATCTGAGAGTATCTTCAAAAGTTTCACAAGTGTCATACCAGTGTCACAAAAAGAATTAATGTGAATACCACATTATTTCACATTATTTCATATTTCACATATCTCATTATTTTTGTGTTTTATGTATTTTTAATATGTTAGCTTTGTTCTTGTGTCCTTCATGTTATATGAAATACTATCTATGCCACTTTGTCGGTTACATGTTAACTCGTGTCCCTCCGCAAATGTAAGGTAAATATAAGCTCTGTAGCATGTACTTTGGCCCATAAAATAGGAATGTGGTTGTATGCATATGCTTGACCCTGATTAAACTTCATGGTGGTAATCTTGGTGAGTATTAAACTTATTGGTCATTAATCCAGTGATATACAGATCTGTTTTCCTGGATAGTGTAACCACAAGAAAAATGCAACAGAAAACATGGAACATGAAAATTAGGAATAATGAGGCCAAAAAAGAGTACATGTAAAGACAAGGATTTTAGCTTATTGCAGAATGATGTGTGGATTCTAAACTAATAACTTTTTTCTATCCAGTTTATCATTGCCTTGTCTTCAACTGTGAAATCTGTACAATTCACTGCTTTCATGTAGATATCAACTGGTGGAAAATTATGGAGTTTCCACTACTATCCCTCTGTGTCCAAAGAAAAAAAAAACAACAAACTGTTGTGTATTGTATGTTAGCTGTGATCTAACACTATGAGGGTCCTAAAAATTCAGTATAGTCATCTAAGAGGTAATGGAGATTATAGCCCTCTAAATGATTTTCTTCTCCTTTGTAATGCAATGACATCACTTAGTTTAGACCTCTGAATATGCGAAGCTAGAATTCTGTGTGTTGTATTGACCTGATTTTGTTCGGAGGAACATTGAAATGTGAAATGTTTGGTTTTGTTTTTTAATATAGCTGTTCCTGAATGATAACAAAAAAAATTATTCAGGTAGCAGAGTCAGTAGTCACTGATTATTGTACATGCTGTTGATGATTGTAAGTTTCTATGTATTGGTGTGTTCTTTCTTAGTGTTTTATTCATCACTCATTCCTCACTTAAATGCCAAATGAAGTCAGAAAACTTCTGTGTAATCAAAAATCTACTTATCTAGGAATGACTACATTAAATCTGGGTAGAGACATATTTTGTTTTCATGTTATCTTTAATTTTTCATAGCCAGATGTAGTTCTACAATATTTTGAATGGTTTCTGGGTTTGGGTATTGACATTTGGTTTTGCATTATAAAAAGGCTGTCACATTTTGTTCTCCGCTAAATATTTCTTTCTGTGTTTTCTATGTGTTATGAGTAAAGGCTTCATATTCTAAGATTTGCCTTTTTAAAATTAGTTAACAAGGTAAGTTGAACTTCTTACCGAACTCCTAGGGAATTAGGCAAAGCAGCAGTAAGACCACATTATAAACTGTATACAACTGATGTTAATTAGCTGCTCAATTGATATAGAGCAGTGTGGTATTCAGTTGCTCTAGGGGACTTGCTTCTAATAGGCAATCTTGTCCATAATTATAATGGCTCTGCCTCTTGTCTGCCTGTAGAATGAAAAAACGAATTCATTAATGTAAAATACTTCTAAGTGGTGAAACTAAGCTGAAAATTTGCTGCAAAGCAAACTTACATACAGGAGAACATGGAGAAATATCAAAGTTGGCTCCTTGAAAATATCTGCTCAAGGGTAGGGAGGATCTACAGAGATTTGGACAGACTGGATGGGAGGGCTGAGGTCAATTGTATGAGCTTCAGCAAGTCCAAGTGCTGGGTCCTGCATTTGGGCCACAACAACCCCAGGCAACACTACAGGCTTGGGGAAAAGTGACTGGAAAGCTGTTTGTCAGAAAGGGACTTGGGGTTACGGATCAACAAATGGCTGAATGTGAGACCGCAGTGTGCCTAGGTGGCCAAGAAAGCCAATGTCATCTGGGCTTGTATTAGAAACAGTGTGGCCAGCAGGACCAAGGAAGTGATTGTCCCTCTGTACTTGGCATTGGTGAGGCCACATCCTGAACACTGTGTTCAGTTTTGGGCATCTTAATACAAGACAAATGTTCAGGTGCTGGAGTGGGTCCAGCGAACAGCAACTAAGTTGGTGAAGGGCCTGGAGAACAAGTCTTACGAAGAGTGGCTGAGGGAACTGGGGCTATTTAGTCTGAAGAAAAGAAGGCTGAGAGAAGACCTTATTGCTCTCTACAGCTGCCTGAAAGGATGATGTAGAGAACTGGGCGCTGGTCTTTTTTCACAAGTAACTAGTGACAGAACAAGAGGGAATGGCCTCAAGCTGCACCAGGGGAGGTTTAAATTGGGCAGTAGGAAAAGTTTTTTCACCCAAAGGATTGTCAGGCATTGGAACAGCTGCCCAGGGAGGTGGTTGAGTCACCCTCCTTGGATGTGTGTAAAAGCCATCTAGATGCGGTCCCTGGGGATTTGGCTTAGTGGTGGACTTGGTAGAGTAGGGTTAATGTTTGGACTCAATGATGTTAAAGGTCTTTTCCAACCCTGATGATTCTATGATGTTAGTTTTTGACTCAAATGCCTCATATAACATAACCGTAACATTTGATTCCCATGAATGCCATAGGGTTCATGTGAAACACTTACAGTTCCGCTGGAAAGTGAAATTCAGAAGTATTCCAATAAATAGCCTAATTTTTCTTGTGCAGGAGGCACATGGAATTTAAGATGGGTTTTGGTAATAGTAAGTCCAGTGCTAAGCAGAAGATTATTTTAATACTTTAATACTTGACTGTCCTTCCAAGAGAGTCACAAAAAAAGCAAAAATAACACATGCACTGCTAACTCTTAATTTCTCGTTACTCCCATTTCTGAGCATTTGTTTCATTTGTCATTGATACAGAAGTGTGCAGAGTTAGGTCACAGAAAAGATGAGTACTTGGGGAAAAGTAGAGGTAATTCGGTACTTTCATATGCCAACCATGTTTCTAATCACGGTGTTTGAGGTTTTGAGAGTTCTTGTTGATCTAATAGAAGCTTTAACAGCTATATTTGTTACGTGGTTTTAACATTTCATAAACTAAATAATGTGTAATGGTTCTTGAATGAACACTGTGATGCCGAGATGAAGAATTTATGCACTCAAACATTTATTGTCGAGCATTCACAGGTAGAATTGAAGTTTTATCTCATCCTCTTGAAATGTGTTGGGTTTTAGAACAGTTTTGTAACAGCTGTGGTTTCAATAGTTTTGTGATGAGACCTTTGAGATGAAAATCACTAGTTTTGGTAAATTCTCTATTTTGTCTGTCTCTGAAATACAAAGAGATGGTTTTTCTGTTAGTGATTCACTGACTTTTTGCCAGGAAACCTTCATTCTGTCTGCCCGGTTTGAATCCTCATTACTGATGGTTTGTATCACTCTCATTAGATTGGTTAAGTTTAATGTTGTTCTTGGATGTGGCTCTGGGAATCTGAATAAATCCCACAGAATGTGTACTGTGCTATAATTTGTTTTACCAGTAGCTCTACTACTGATAGCAAAAGAAACGGGCATAAGGCTGAAATCTTTATGAAATAAAAAACTAAATTTGGTAAGCTTAAAAAAAGACAGGAGACTGTGGAGATAAAAGGCTGTTCTCCGAAGCACACTAGTCATTTGTCATAGTAGTATTAAGAATAAAAGACAGGTCTGCATTATCTTCCAGGCGGCAGTGTTTGAAGATTTTTATGCTAGATTTGAGATGTTGCTGCTACCCATTTAGGTCTTTATCAGACACAGACCTCCAGCGCAGTTCTGCTGGCTGGTAGTGGTGGGAGCAGAAACAATGATGAGGTGAGACAGTGTAACAGGAAAGACACTGTTTACAATGAAAAACATTTTGGACTTAGTGAGCTAGGTCAATCTGGAGGCATTGCCTCCTTAAGACCTTAAGGATCTTTTTTTGGGTGTTTTGTGTATTGTTGAAAGACAATATTGTTGTTTCTTACTTACATGCTTGTATGTCCTAGCCAGCAATGCTAGATACCTTCCAAGTATATGAGGATCTCTTTTAACATTTTCTTTCTAGTTTGTTTTTATTACTTATCATGGATTATATAACAGGTGCATGTAAACACTGTAGGTTAGAGAATGTGCCAGAATATTCTCTAAGCACATCATTAATTCTTTCTTTATAAATTTTGTGGCATAATTTATCTTCAGGAAATGCAAGTTAACTGTGTAGGATACCTAACTAAATACATACTGTCTATCCCTGGAACACTGAGAATTGTTGGTTTTGCTTGCCTGTGAGTCAGATTAGTCATCAGCTATGAGAGTCTGAAGTGCAGTCAGATGACTCATACATGAGCAATACCAGAAATTTCAGGTTCTACTGGCATGGCTAACTGACAACCCTGTTCAGAGACTACTTGGTGATATAGGAGCCTTCATAAGCAAACCAGGAGTTTGAGATGCTTGTGCCCACCTTAGGCAAGAAGGATAATGACGCCATAGTTCAATATGTAGTCCCGTTCCAGTTCAAAGTGGAATTAGATTTTGTGTTTTAGTTTCTGGAACATAACCCAGTGGACACACATGCATTATTCATCAATCTTCAGTTATGTGGTAGAAAGTGGGTTTTGGAGGCATCTTTATAAGTAGTTTTCTTGGGAGTTGCTTTTTAGTAAGTTGCGTGTTTCCTACCAGGACAGAGTGATAGGCAAGTTTTAGGTCTGTGGTCTTGTACACACATAGAATTGTATGATGTCCTCTCTTCCTATATGTACTTGCACCTGAGTGAATCTCTTAATGTGCCTAGGTGTAGAGCCTCCAGGCCTCTTTCTTTTGATTGTTTCACTAATGTGAAAGTTGAGTAAGAAACTGTTCCTACATGTTTTATTCTTTTTACCTATGTGTGATGTCACTTTAAGTTGAGGCCAGAGGGGGGAAAAAAAAAAAATCTCTGAAAACACTAGAAGTGGCATTCTAAAAGTGCTGGCTAAACTCTATGCCACTTGCCGGTAGGGATCGGGCTTAGGTGAGCCCAGTCCTTACTGCCTAGCACTAGCAGGAAACGTTATTCCAAATAACATCTCTTTTAATTTATAAAATAACAACTCTCTAAGATAAGAGACCCAACTGATACTGTCTTTTAGATCAGGTCAAAAATTATCCTGTTTGTATTTGTGTAAAGACAAGGGAAGCTATTTTGTCCCTCTTCCCTTTGACATAAGCATGCACTTCTACAGAATGCTTACGTAAGGAACTTTTGCAGACCTTTCAGGGGAGTCTTTCCGATTCAGGAAACATCTCCCAAGCAGATTTTTGTGATGAGACCTGGTGTTTCTATCTGGTGTTTCTGCACTGGTTTTGTTCCAGTTTTTGCTCATGTGTAAAAGAAAAAGCACGCTCGGGTGGAAAAAATACCTGTAATTTAGAGTTCCTAATGTACAGAGTGCTACATAGGTAAAGAATATAACTTTCTTAGTCCAGTCCCACAAAAACACGACCCTATCCCCAAAGGGAAATCCTTTATGTTCTCTCTAATTAAGACCCCAGCTGTGTTTCCCTCTTACCTTCTCCACATAGTCACACACAAAACCCATGCCTTCTTTCTAATTGGAGTGTAAAAGGAGAAGTAGGTATGAAGAGTGTATATAATCTAGCACATTTCCTTTTGACCTCTCAGCAGTGTTTCACAATGCTGTTGCATTTTCTGTTTATGGCAGAGCATAGACTTTCTCAGTTAATTTTCTCTTCCCATGCTGCAAGACTTAGTTCATTAGTTTAAAAGACTACCACAGTTCTGGAGAAGATAATATGTTTGGCAGGCAGGTTGTGGATCATAATTATCTAAAAATCCAATCAAACTATTTTCTTGAGTGATTTTGGGATGAGACATACAGGCTTGAGCAGAATTAATTGCACCTCTGTATTTTCTTAATTTATATAGTAGGCATTTGACTGCCCCACCACTCCCACTTCTTTTGGTTCATTCATTTTTTCATCTTACAAACTAGCATACTTTTCTAGGTATGTGCTCTCACTGAATTAAGTTTGTGTTGTTTGTTTTCGTTAACTGTATGCTTTGCAATGAGAGTAGCACTGTAATACCCAAGTGGCTGAAAGTATTTTCCAGAAGGATAATTTTAAGTCTCAAAAATGCTGTTGGTCAAGCAGGTAGGCTTCCTTGAAAACTGTAGGAGGTTTATTATGTATTTATGTAGGAATGTGAAATGACACTGATCTTGAATGCTGATGATTTCTTGAGGTATACTCGGGGCATGAACTCCATGTATAATAAGGTTTAAGGAAATATTTTAAATAATAGCAGTGAATACAAAAAATGTGAGACCTAAATGACAAAAGCAGGATGGCAGTTATCTAATCATATTAATCCTAAACTTACTGTTATCAAATACACTGTGTGCTGACAGACCTTGATGACAAAACATTATGCAGAAAAATGCCCCAACTGTTAGCGTTTTGATAACATCATGTTGCCTGCTCCTGGACTGATCCAACAAAAGCCATTTCCAATTAGGCTCTCTTACTACATTTTCTGCTGTGTGGGTTAGCAAGTAATGATTTCTTAGACCGATTTATTATTTATCGGGTTGTCTGTCTCTTTTCTGTATCATTTCTATATCAGTTGCATAAACTGTTACGTAGGCAAAGTAAGACTGCAAATGTATATGGAGGAAAGCATATGGTGCAACAATGCCAAGAAAGTCAGGTCTGAATTGCATCAACTTCTTAGTTCCTTAATTCTCTTGAGGACTAGAACAGTTTCAAATATCTGAGGTACTGTGAACATGACACCTATTAACCATTGTCACAGTAATCCATCTTGTGAAGACGATGGCTTTGGCAAAATCAAAGGTGATTAGTGGAGGGTTGGAGAGTGGGTGGGTTAAGCCTATTTACATCAGGAGTTACCACTGCAAGTTGGTATTTATCCTCTTTCTAAAAACAGAGGAAAATGGATTTTTTTTTTTTCCTGTCTTTTGCTTAGCTGAATTTATTTGACCTTACTCTCAAGGGTATCTTATAAAGGAATTTTGAAAAAAAAAGAAAAGGTGTTTAAAAAGAACCTGCTTTTGCTCATGATCTTTATTTGAAACTGTTTCATTGTTTTCCTGTTGGTTAAATGGATCCTACTTCCCCTGGTAAGCAGAATGTGGTTTTTTTTCCGTTTTGGAGCGCTGAGAAGGTGTGTGCATATATTAAGGGAACCAAACGGTGTGGCTCAATATGGAAACCTTTGGGACTTCCTTAATGGCTACGGTGATTCTGTGGCCACTGGCTCTTGGAAGTACACAAGGGACTGTATTGATGGTTGCACCTCTGGTCATTAATCTGCAATGCCAAAATGCATTGTGCTCTTGAGGCAGAATGTTTTTGAAGGAATCGGGACCAAGTTTGCTAAATATTAGCCATGCATTACTTGAGCCATGGTTGTTTAAAGCTTACCACTTAGTTTCTGCTACTCTTTCTTCTTTACCAAGGTTTCTCTTTCCTCTGTGACTTTGAACATTTCATAATGTAGGAAAAGTGTTTAGTAGAAATTTTACTTTCTTTTCCAATTGTCTTACATTGTCTTTTAAAGCTATAATTTAGATGGCATGCTGTGTGAGAGCTATTTCTGTCAAGCTCCTTTCTTGTCCCTGCTTCAGGAAGAGAAAAATTAATAGTATTGTCATTCTAGACATGAAGAAGGTTGTTCAGAGAATGTCATATCTACATTTTCTAAGCTAGGTACATATCGTTGTTTGGTAGAAGTTGAAAAAATTGTCACAATCATAATGTCATAAACCTTAAAGGAAAACAGAAAAAGTCTGCGTGGATGTTCATTCAAAATTTGTATAAGAAGTGGTGACAGGGATTTTCATTCATTCGCAGGTACCCCAGTTCAGACCAACACCAGCAAACTGGAGCCTTACTGATAAATGGAGGTACTAAATGAGCAAGAACTGAAGAGAAGCAGTAAAAAGTGGTGATCTGAAAAGGCAAAACTGCTGATCCTGCTATTTGAAGACTTAAGGTGCAGTTGCAATTGCTTATGATTTAAAATGTAAAACCAAACAGCAGTGCTGCTGAAAAATGTCAGTGCTACTGAAGTATGCTATGCTGTGGATTTTGTTTTTAAAGGATTGTTTCCTTTCAGTAGGATTTAGTTAGTAGACAAGAATAAGAATTCTGTTCTGTGTATAGCAAGAAATAAATCAGTTTTAAAGAGTATTTTTTAAAACACTAGAAGTAGATAGACATGCTACCCCTGTAATCACTGCCATCTGCAAGCAATGCTGTGAAAAAACAAAACAAAACAAAAGGCAAGCAGAATTTATTGCAGTTGATAACTCCTGAAGCAATCATGAAGTGAAAAAAAATTGAGGATATGTTGGATTGCTGTTTAAATGAGTGGCTTATTCAGTATTTAGAACTGCTGCCAACCAAGCTTGTTTAGTTGTAGCCTTCTTGCTGAAGTTAGAGCAGTGCTGCAGCCCCTCCTACTACCTTCCTACTATTAATTGTACTAACATACTACAGTATTGTACCCAACAGCAAGTAATGAGTATGTGTTTCTTCTGGATTTTCCTTTCCCATCACCCCTGGCACATGGTCCACTATCCTTTGAATGGTAAATGTATTGCAGCAAGGAAGAGCAGTTGGACCACTACTCAGCCCCAGATTAGCTTTTCCAACCTTACTCATTCTTCATGTCATTTTACAAGAGATTTTTTTAATGATGGTCCTCCTTCAAAAAACAAATTCTTCTATCATTTTAGTTTGAGAAGGATTGATCCTTTGATTTCTGGGGAAGTTCAGCAAATCAGGAATGTACTAACCCCTACTTAAGTGTGTTCAAGTAAATGTTCTTTTTGTCCAGCTTCACTCTATCACTTCTGACATTAGTTTTGACCTCTAAGGAAGTTAAACTACCTGTCTTTAATACCAACATGGCAACAATTTATTGACAGTTGACTTGTAGTTAGTCACTATTAATTTAATCATGAAAAATTTGAGGACCAGTTCTAAAGCTTTAGTTTATTTTGTGCTGCTAAGAGAGGCACTTCCAATGATCAGTTTGAGGCAGTTTCAGTAGCACATAAAAGTTTGTTACTAAAATCAACAGGAGTCTTTGCAAATAGCTTAAAGTATTTTTATTGACTTTTTTTTCCCAAGCATTTGCTTTTTATTACTTTCAACAAAATAAATCATATAGCCTACAGTGTTTTCACACATTTAAGAGAAAACATACTATTGTTATGTTTAAAAAACAATTGGGAAACTACAGTGATATTTATTGCTAGAGACAAAAAGTTGCTTTACTAGGATGAAACGTGTATATCCAGTTACCAACAGGTAAATTAAAAAAAAACCAACCAAACCAACACCTAAATGTATGCTGTCAACGGAACTGATATAGAAAAACTTTAGAAACACCTATTTAACCTTCACTTCCAATCTGTGTGGATAATAAAAAAAATCTCATTTTCCTATTTCCACACTGATTGGTATGCATGTTAATTATATTTTCTGAATTTCATTTAGAATTTACAATGAACTTGTTTTGCAATTATAAATATAGACAGAATCTCAGTTGGTAATGTCAAGAGAAATGCAGTATATGTTAAATGCATAATTTAAGATCATAAATACAATCCTATTCAACTTAATGAAATATCATAGGACCAACTTTGTGTGCTCAGGGTTGCGTGTTGCATAGTTGAGAAAGGAAAAAATGAGGTGGCACTCAGGATGTTTAATGGCACTTCTTTCAGCAAAGGTTAGTATGCATTTAAATTACTAACCAGGGTTACTCTTCAAAACAGTGTTTTAATACATGCATGAAAAATAGATAGAACACTAAATAAAGCAACAATTCTTATGTTGTGTTTCATCTCTAGCTAATGGTACAAGGGTCATCATTGCTTGATTTCATTTCCCCTTCCAGCAATAAAGTGATCACAGCCTTACTCAAGTAGCTGCTTGTTCCCTTTTTTCCAATGGGGTGAGTGTTGTAAAACGCAGTCATGTCGGCCTGCAGGGAAGGAAACAACATTTTCACTGGTGTTGATCATGTAAAAGGAGCCCAACCCAAGTGAAGAGGAGGAACATCACAAATAGGTTAAAAATACAAATGTGGTTTTTGGACTCTAAAGCTATAGTATAATACCAAAATTTCAGATATCTCCAGATACACTTATCTGACCATGTGGAAAACAGATTACTAAAACGCACTGCATATATTTCTTTACTGAATTTTCCAGTCCTGTACAGATAACACCATAGAATACTTTTAAAAATGTAGTATGTGTCAGAAGAACAGCTGCTCTTAAAACATGCAACTCTATCATTACTGTTTGGTAACTTACTGTGCTACCACAGTATGATTGTGAGCCAGCTCCTTAGGTGCACATGTAGAGATACTGACTAAAGATCTATTTGGAAGAAAAGAAAACCAATAAAATCCAAGAGCCAAACCACAGGTAGCACATGAACTAATTCATTAATCAGATCAACAAAATGTGTTTCCTTCACTGAACACCTGTTTTGTAGAGTGAATGATGTTAAAACATTTGCTTATTCTCCAATTTTATATTGGCTACTATAATGAAGGTTCAACGCTTTAATTCAGGAAATTGGTTCCTTTTGTAAATCAAGGACAAAGATTGTTTGGTAAAAATATTATACTTCTGTACTTTTAGGGAGCATTTGAAATTACTGGAATAACCACATTTGACATTTCTTACATGTTAACAGGGGATTAACAAATTTCAAAAAACTTGCAAGTCACTTTCATGCAGGAGCACAGTTCAGACAAAATAGGGTTTTTTGGCAGTCTTTGTTAGGAAGACATGAGACAGAATATCATCATAACAATCCTAAGCAGGCTACAATTAAGTACCAGTGGGCCTATACCTAGGAATTGGGGAGAGTCAGGTTCCAGAGAATTTTAATGTTAAGGAGCTGGGGATTGGGCTTTTGCATGGGAATTTTCTTTGTGTTTATAGCCATTGGGGGTTTCCAACTTGTCACAGAAGCGTCAGTTGCATATTCAAGATACTGTGCAGAGCTGGCACTTGTCCTTTGTTTGTGTGAATGATAAGTCTGAATTTGCTATGGCTACAACCACAGAGTCCTTACCCTTCACAGTGGGCAGGCTGAAAATCCTAATTTCAAGAAAATAGTGTCCTTTTAAAAACAAAGTTACTTTCAAGGTGGTACGTTGCTAAGGCTGGATAGCTGGCTTGCTTTCAAATCTTGGTATAAAAAAAGCAGTGTCAAAAAACCTTGAAACTTTTGAAAGAAGCGTTAAGGAGCACATCCTTCATATTTTAAAGGAGCTAAATTCAGCAATAAATGCTGTTGCAGATCAACATGTTATGAATCGATAGATTATTCAGAACTAGTACAAATATCTGACTATATCATGCACAATAATATGTAAGATGGAGCAATGAAGATCATGCTCAGTAGCATAGGAACTTGTCCCACAGCTTTACTCATATTTCCTCCTTTAAATCAGTTCAATGAACCTGGCTTTATTACACAGTTTCAGAGCTCTATGGCACCTGAACTTGTAACGAGAATATTTAGAGGTCTTTTAAAGCCTAAAACCTAAAATCCTTGTGATGTATACCTTAAAAGCTCCTTAATGATCAAGTTTCATTTGTTTGGATTTTAAGTGCTACAGGTTAAAAGCTTGCCTCGTTCATGAGCACAACTCTAGTATAAAAATCAATAGCTGAAATGCAAAACTGTTCTTAAGTTCTTATATTAGTATTGTCAATACAAATTATTTGGTTACTAGATTTTTCTTAGTATCTGTGTACATAAGATTCCAAGTTCATGGCTTCCTTGCTGAGCTTTAGTGGTTTTTTGGTTGTGGGTTGTTTTTTGTTTTTTTTTTTTGGTTGGTTGTTTTTTTGTCTTACTCTTCTCTGGTTTAGTCTTCCCTTTAATTAGTTCCCTTCCCCTTTAATGAATATAACTATTTCAGCTTTCCCCAGAGTCATTTCAGAGCTATGTAACATTGAGCATTCTCCTTACCATACCAGTTTAGACCCTAGTTGCTGAATTCAGAATTCAGCAATAAAATGCACATCTTTTATCTCTGCTTGTAGGCTCTTTGCAGACTTATGCAGCACTTCAGTGTATTCATTTCTTATTTGGTTCCCATTCTGAACTCTTATCAATTGCTTTTTATTCTGAACTCCTCAGAATTCTATAAATTCTGTAAGACAGTAATATTTCACTCACTTGTTTTTCTGCTCCCTTTGGACTGCTGTGATCCTTTTGAAAATCATTAAATGCTTCTTGCACCACTTTGTCCAAGTCAACTTTGTCCTGGAACTCTAGCTCTGGATTTCTCTCCAAAATAACAGATATAGCCATCAACAACTAGAATGCAGAAAGAGACAGTAAGACTTTAGTTTTTTCTTAAATTCAGGTTACATAAAAGCACTGTTAATGATTGCATATGCCTCTGTCAAGCAGGAAGCCATTTAATAATGGCACAGGTAATAGCACACATAAAAGAATTCTGACTGAAAAAAAAATTAACTGAAAAAGCAGGCTTGTTTGAAAGGTTATAATTTCTGGTGGCTACCTAGTGAAGGGCACTGTGAAAGTGATTGATGTGATGATCTAACTTTGCTGGGAGTCAGGAAGTTATTTTCCGATTTATTCAGTTCACTGTGTCTGTACAAATGCTGGTGCTCGGCCAACTGAGATGGTGAAAAGAAGCAAACACCGAAGCTCAGCATTTGATGTTCTGAGGAAAAATCACACGTGATATAATCGTACTACAATAAAGTTCATAAAGTCCATAGACACCAATAAAGTGTCTCAGCTCAAGAGAATTTACATTCCTTATATCTGAAAGAGGGTTAAAATAGTAAGATAAACATGGTAAGAGAGCTGTTGTAATAACTACAAGTGGACAGTAGAGCTAGTATTGGTTATCTTTTGTTCTGACAACTGTATTGTCTTCTAGCAAAACCTGGGGATGTTCCAGCAAGCAGCATGACCATTTGTTTTTAGCCAGAATTGAGATGGATTTGATTTTACTGGGGAGGAATACTCAGAGGCATATACTTGGGAACTAACAATGAACACTGCTGACAGCACAGATGGCAGTTACAAGGGTACAGATGCTCTTGATGTGTTCAAAAAGTATACATTATGTGCAGTGGTGGGGAAGGAGTTTAAACAGCTTCTTTCTTTATTGTTAAGTGTGAGAACATAAGGAAAGTAGAAGCTGATTCAGTAGCATAAAGCAACTTCCTACTAGACAGTGTCAGTAAAATGGGAAAGAAGAAACTATCACAGGGCAAACTGGTATTTTCAGGTAGTTTCCCCTGGACCTAGAAATTGTTAGGAAAAAGAATAGGCTAGGGACTTGAAAGAAAGCTTTTTTGGAATTACTCTTCTTAATAGTTTTCAACTCCTGTGACCAAACTTTATTGGCACTGTCAATATTTATCCATTTGCTAAAGAGGAAGAATGTAAAAAATAGAGTATATTCTAAATATGTTAACAGGAACCTGTTTATTCGTACAAAAATCTATGGAGAAACCGAAGTGTTTATATTTAAAATGCTATTTCTTCAAATATTTGCATGTGGGTTATGTTTTGATTTGGTTGTTTTTGTTGTTTTTTTTTTTTTTCTTGTAAGATGCACCGTACAGGTACAGTTAAAAATTTCATTCATTGTAGGCCACAGACCTCCACAATAATTTGCCTGTATTCTGGCTGGTCGATATTTTGCAGCATATCTTCAACTAGAAGGGAAAAATTCATTTCGTACATCGTCATATCCGATAAGGTTGGTTGCTGAAAAACAAATAATATTTTTACTCAAAGACCACCATTTATTTGCATTAAATCAAAACCACACCCATGTAAAGTCTGTTTGCTTTTTGATGACTACTGTAAGTTCAAAAAGGGAGCAGATTTCAGAGGTCATGACTTGGAAAATGTCTTCTATAAATGCTTTTATAATGTGTTTTAATAGAAATACCTGACTTCCATTCTAGTCTAATTGTGTTTTACACAGAACCACAAAACGAAAAAAACCACAACACCACCACCAACAACAAAAAAAAACAACAAACAACAAAGAACCGAAACCTCCAAAAGTTGGTTTTGTGTTTTGTTCCAGCCACACTCACACACCCCCCCCTGCCCCCATCTTAAGAGGAGCAAATTATCCTAAATAATGCATTATCATATAAACCAGATACTAATATTAAAATAATTCACCATTATTATTCTGGGTAGAGCAGAAATAATTAATCATGTCTGCCAGTTTTACCTGTGGTAAAAATTTCCCTGCTACTATTAAACCGTTAGGAGTTCTCTCCAAGATCTGCCACACCCGATCATAGAATCCAGCCGGAGTTCGATTGAGAGAACCATCTATCTGTCTTCTGTTTAGCCAGCTTCTGTGGACAAAGAAATTGAGAACCTGAAGTAAAAAGCCATGACAGATGCAGAACCAAGCCACGTTCTGTAATGTAAACCAAAAAGGTAAGCAGTCATGTCAAATACGTATCAATGATGCATGCACGGTGTATGTGAGCTTTCCAGAAGTTAGGCTCTAAAGTGAACAAAATCAAGATGCTTAGAATGTTATTCATGTGTGTGTTTGTGCTTTATGTAACTGAATAAAAAGAATTAACTGTTAAATTTGTCCAGTGCAGTACAGTAACAGTAGTAAGCTAAATGCATCATTTCTGACCAATTTAAACCAAAACGTAACTAAAACGTAAGTCACTGTGTGGTACCTGTGACAGCCAAATTTCTACACACTGAAAAACCAGTACTAAAACCTGTTTTATCATACTACAATAGGCAAAACAATTCATTGTATAAATTCTGCATCTGTGAAACAGAAAATGTAATAGACAATGGATTAGAAATACCTCTATTATTCTAATTTAAGTATCAGGTTAGAAAAATGCATTTGTCAGGATTGCTGCTGCTTGGGTTTTTTTCATGGTGCTGTGTAGAAGAACAAGTGGCTTCTAAATTTAGAAAATTAGACAGAATGATTTTGTTAAGTTAAAGCTTTGAACAAACTCAGTTACCTTCTCCATAAACTAAAAAATTGGTTTGCCTTCAGAAGCATATTGTCCCCACCTTTTTTTTCGTTACAGCTATGAAGTCTGCAATTTAATTGTCATAATTTTCCTTCTCAGTATCGCTGCAGCAATGGGGCTTTAGCCAAAATGTTTGAGATGCCAGGAGTGGAATTTAAGAAGTGGCAGCCATGGGTATGATTTTAATTGGCAGGTTCACAGTGCAGAATTCAATCTTCTGTAGCAGTATTGCACATACCTGGCAGAAGAGTTTTCTTGAAAGTTACTGTCCTTAGCTGTTTTTTAAATTCTATGTAGAAAATCTAGTTTTATACAGTAAGATAGTAGTGAGAGCTCCCCTGGCAGGCAGAACTAATATGCAACTAATGAAAAGCAACTAATAGTGAAAAATCAAAAGCAACTAATAGTTTTGTGTCTTAGTTTAATATTCTTGCGAAAGGGTTTGTCAAAAAAAGTTCCATGTCGTCTTGGGTCACAACTCCTGTATAACCAGGAACAAATACTTTCAGGAAGCACCTCATTCAAGAAAGGTGTGGAAAGTTTCTACACCTTAAACGTTTGGATATTTGCAGCACAGCAATTAACACACCGTTACTGCGTATTATTTACCATTGTGGATTTGTTTGATTAGTGTTTTTTGTTGTGGTTTTTGTTTTGTTTTGTTTCCAGGAAAGCTACATTTAAATTACTGCTTGGCAGCATGGCTTTTTGTATTTCTAAGACCTGGTTCTGGTAGGCTATTCAGAAAGGAAAAGAAGGAACAGGGAAACGCCCTGGGTAACTTTTGTTGTTCTGCAGAAATTTTATAGCCCAGATCAAATGAAATCCAGTACTAATATTTGGGTTGGTTTGGGGTTGGTTTGGGGTTGGTGGTTTTTAGTTTTTCCTCTGTTTTAATTGTTAGATTAACTTGGTCTATTCAAAATCAAAACACTGGTAAGTAAAATTACTTGCTTATGCAGATGTCTGTGGGCCTGATGAAGTAAAAATATCTTGCATTGATAAACCTTAAATACTGAAGAATTAGTGAGAAGTCATTCTGAGGTCTTACCAGAAAAGAGAAATAATTCAGACAACTACATGCATGCTCTTAGTGCAAGTCCCAACTACACTGGAAGACCAAGCAAACTGTGGGGTTGTTTTGTTTGCATGCTTTTTTGAAAGAAACAGAGGAAAAAAAAAATAAATCAGTAAGTGGTGCATCTTCTGAACAGGTTTGAGCTCTAGATAATTGGGGTACACTGTACGAGAACAAAGGATGTATTTAAAATTATGGCTTTAAAGCACTTTTGATACAGTAACTGTAGAGGGATGAGTTGTAGAGAGCCTGTTAGGGAGGTAAATATACCACTAGCCCATCCTGAATTACAAACTAATTGACAGTGATATATGGTATCACAGGAGCAGGTATCCCCCCCTCCCTTAAAATCACAACAGTAGGAAAAACTGTCACAGAAAGAAAATGCAAGGAGACAGTGTTCTATATTTCCTGGCAGTAAAAGAACTTTTAAAGACAAGTCGTTAATGGGTGAGCAGCTAGTAATGCTATGCGGGAAGAGGTTAAGAAGTTTTCAAGGATATGCTGGCCAGCTTTTGTACTCAACCACAAAAAAGAATCTTCATCCTCTGAAAATCAACCAGAAGAGTGCTCTTTGCTGACACAGCAATTGCATGTGGAAATATTGTCATTTTAACTTCTGTCTTACACACTTTGTATCACAATGAATGCTCTTTCTGGCAGCTAGTTACAGCTTAGAGAAAAGATTACAAGTTGCGGGCAACACCCCTATCCCTTGAGAATTCCAGAGAACATCTATTCTTGATTCACATAATAAGCTAGAAGAAAGAGGGCACAGAACAGCAGACAAACTGTTCTTACAAGTTAAGTAGATGGCATTAAGTAATTTTTGGCTCCTTTCTGCACATAAATGTAATGCTTTACACTACTGTCCAAGTATAGAAATTACTACTACACAGTAAGACTTCTGCAAAGATAAAGCTGAAAAGGGAAGATGCATTATAAAAAACAATTGTAGAACTTGGACGCAGGTGAAAAGATTAAAAAGTGCATTTTTGCTACCTTTCCTTAAATAAGGATATTAATGATGGCAGATGCCTGGTGATTTCAAGTGTATACAAAGTAGTTCAGAAATGAAAATGACTTGGAACAGCATATTACGAATGAAAACAGGTGCCACAAACCCTCACCTCCCCTGCTGCTGTGGTTGAAGAATATCCAGCAGAAGCTGCTTCACTTCACTAGGGGACATCTGGTACAAGTCCTTGGCTGGCATATCCCCAGCACGGATTTTCAGTTCATGTTTCATGGCGTGAATAATCCATCTGAAGTAAAGGGAGGAATACATTTATTAAGTAAATACAAAGTTTCCAAAGATGAAAAATTAGTCAAATAAAATAGCTCATAAGAATTTCACATGATCCTCCCATTTGGCTGTAAAGACAAGAATAAAATATCAAACAGATACTCTACAGCTCTTACTGTGCCGTGGAATTTACGAAGATTTTCTGTTTGTTAGCGGTCTGATAAAATCTATTCACTATCCCTTTTGGTTTGTAAGAAATGGGGTCTGTAGGGAGTTCTATTTGGCCACATATTCCTCATAGTCCGACATTCATTAAGACAATCACATAGCTGCCTTTTGATGTTAAAATTCCTGCTAAAAATGATGCTCTGACAACATATGCATTTTGCTGATTAAAAAGACTTCAGGGCTTATTTATAGTTTTAGTCTGAAACTTCTTTTTGAAGTCTAGCACACTTTTTCTTTTGCTATGCCCTTTTGAAAAGATTTGATTAAATAAAATATGGCAACATTGAAGATCTTCCAGCCTTAGGTATCAAAGAGGCAGAACTTTGCAAATTACTGAAGGAACATGCTGAATTTTATTCTGCACATTACATAAAAACAGTGCTACAGCCTCTAATAGAATATCAAAGGTGAAATAAGTATAGGTACATCTGAAGGAAGATAACTGAGTATTGAGCTCGGTCTCTTACCATCTACATTGCTTCAGTTCAAGTATTATTCTCAAAAGTGAAAAGAAGCTTAGTTTTTCTTCAAGAAGTCCATCAAGTAACACCTGATCAAGTCTGGGTTACATCAGAGTGCCATATTCTTTTTATCAGAAAAGAGAGAGTATTCTTCAGAGACTTACCTTGTCATCAGTATAGCCATTTTCCAAAGGGATTTAATTATGAGCCTACTAGGTACAGAATGTTTTTGTTTATGTAAGCCAAGTCACAGTCTTTGCCAAAGGATTCTTATTAATTACATTGAGTCCCGAGATGTCAGGCTGACAGAACATTGCTTTACATTTGAAGTTTCAAAGGACCATTCATTGAAGGTGCAAAATACAAGAAATTCTTAGACAACGTAGACACATGACATTATCCAGAACACACTACTTGTATTTATTTTTGTGGGTGAAGAGTGTCCTTCTCTTCTTGCTAAGATGAACAAACTAGCTGGCTTAGGAATTCTTTTTTCACTGACGACTTAAATGTGTGTGTGGAAATCATTCACTAGTATTTTCTCTCTGCAGTGGCCTACAAAACATAGCAAAGTCAATAGTGGACATCCTACCAAACTCTTCACTGATAAGAAGTGTGGAAGAAGTCACTTGGTTGGAGGTTTTTACAGTAATAGGGCTGTCAGGAATTTGATCTATTTCAGCATGAAACCCTGAAAACAAATCAATAACAAGATACTAAATCAAATCATTATCAAACTGGAATGGTATTTCTGCAACAAGGTTAATTTTGCTCCCTGCAGTGGGTGATAACACTGAAAGAAAGGCAATTGAATCTCTAGCATTAACCTTGGAAGAAAGGAAAAAAAATAAAATGCCAAAAGGATTAGTTACAGAGATTAAGGAAAGTGAGGCAGGAAGAGTAACACGGATCTGTAGAAAGTACAGAAAAGGTTTTTAAGCGTAAAAGGCTAGATGTACAGGTGACTTGAAAAGTGTTTGGTTTTATGATGGCTGGAATGTACTGCTAAAGTAGAAGCATGAATCTTGTGTGCTAGAAAAAAGACTACTGATATCTGCCTCCAGTACTTGAATACCATATTTTCTCTGAAAATATGGAATACTGAAGTTATAATTTTAGAGCATGCTCACTAATTCTGTAAATCTAAGTCAGTAGCACCTGGCCTCTTCAAAGAAATGCTTATTAAAATGCATGTCTTTTCCTAAATGAGAATTTATTTTTTTTTCTGTAGATAGTAAATTAAATACAAATACCAAGGAATATGATAACACTCCAGCACAGACTATTCTTAGGTCACCTTATCAGAGAACTAAAGAAAACATGATTTACTTACTGGATTGTTCTAAGTTTGATTCAGGTTTGTGGTTCCTCCACCTTACACTGCTGACTGGCAAATTTGAGACTAGCTGTGTACCGGGTTTTGGCAAGCTAATTTAAAGCGGGCCTCCTAGAAAGGTACAGTTGAAGTATACATGTTTTGCTGCAGCGTTGTACATAAACCGCTTTTGCAAGCTAGCAACAACTTCTTCTGCAGTGTGTTATGTTCCCCTTCAATACTGGTACTAAAAACAACAGATACTTTACTGACCCGATCCGTATCTTCAGCATACCACGGAAAAGTTCAGGTGAATTTGAGATGATCCAGCCAATATGTATGACAAGTTCCTGCTGAACTACAGCTTCCCTTTCATCTTCTAAATGACACTTTTCATAGATTATGTTCTTAATCACTCCTGGGGATAAGGGATTAGAAATAACTTCTTCCTCTTGTCCAAAAGCTCCAAGCGTCACCTGTAATATATTGAAAACAATTCAGAAGATACAGCCAAGTGTAAAAGCATTGAAGAAACATTTCAGAAATACAACTTCATGGACTCTGCTTTTCTTGTTTAAAATTTTGCAATACAAAAGCACAAATCATTTTACGTTAATGACATTTGTTAATAATGTTAGTTTAATGCTATTAAAACAGCAACGTTCACTCAAGACCACAGTAAATACAGGATATATTTTTGCAAATAAAAATACAGGACCACTGCTTTGGTTTCAAAACGGGCTGTGTAATCAGAAGGGTACATTAGGTTGAGTTACTCTTTCATGTCTGACATTTCAGCTGTGGAGCTCACTTAAAATTCAGAATTAAATTCATAGATTTGGTTTTGTATTTCTAATAGCATACCAAAAGCCACAGCTCTCATTTTAAGAAAATTATGTATACTGAGTTAAGTACAAGAAAGGTTGTTTTTTTGTTAAAACTCTGATTTCCTTTTAATCTGCTGTCAGTAAAATACAGCAACACTGAAGTTTTGTCCTATAGTAAAGATCATTGTTATAAAGGGACCAGTGAAGGCAAGTTAGGTTAAAAAGATGAAAAGATGTACAAATTATGTTGCATGCAGGTGCACCTTCCTCTGTAACGCCAGAAGCACATAGCCAGACCTCAGTCTGGAGTGAGGAGACAAGGACAAATCTGTCATCTTAGCGTTATATAGAGGTAAGTCTATGCATATATGTATTTTAAGACAAAATGCATAATATTGGATTACTGTTATTTGGAAACAGCTCTTCATTAACTTAATTAAAATTATAGTGCTGAGGGGATGGGGGAGAAGTCCTCCTTAGGAAAGGCAGAAACAGTGATGATTAAACTTTGAAACAGAAAAGTAAAATCCTGCAAGACTCTTTGCTCAATTGCCACTCCTATGTGGTCTTATGCTCAGTTATGGAGAGAGTGACTCCATCAGGTCTCAAAAGAAGCTTTATTACTTGCCTTCATCTACTGCTGTGAAATGAGAGCATATACACATAAACACTATGGAGTTACATAATCATGAGTCTTCCCTTCTTATCTAGGTGCTGAACTGTCTTTTCAGTAACTTTTTGTCATTAAATAAAAGTAAATTTATTAGCATATCGTCTATGCAAGTATTAAATATATCTCTCTGGATATTCTCCTTCAGTAAAGCCATGGGTTACTTTTAAAAGCAGCATTATTTCATAATTGAAAAGCCCATTTATTTAATTTTTCTGTTACCATTCCTTAATACATTTCTGAGAAGTGAAGACTTACCTGCTTGCCCTGAACTAAAACATTAGTAATAGATGGTGCAAGGCTGTCCACTAGTTTACCTAAAAGACTTGCTGCGAAGCGCACAACAGACCTGAGGGCAGAAAACAGAGCAATCCCACTGCATATCAGAAGGTAGTTTAATGAATTCATATATAAGTTTGAAGTCTGCCACAGCAGAGATCTCAAAACGAACTCAGTAAATACATAAATTATTTATAAAGGAGAATTTAGATGAGATTTTATGTAATACTTCAGGTTTTAATTTTGTAATCTAGATATAGGTTAATTGATCAAAAATTAATTTAGAATTCATTAAACTACTAGCTCCATAAAAAGCTTGTTCTTTTCTCAGCATCATCTTGAAAACAGACAAGTTTTGCAAGATAACTGGTAAGTTTTTAGTTTAAGGAACAATTAGATTTTGCAAGGGAAAAGTACAACAGGTAACACCAAGACTTTGTTTTGTTTTCCATGCTGAGGTAGTACTTCAAGTGGGTAGCATGAAAAAAGCAACTTGTATAAACTGCTAGGGTAAAAACTAGCTGTAATATCTAAGAAAATTTTTTTTTATCTCTCCAGTTGATGTTTAATGATATAAATACTTCCAGTAATCATTTCCTGACAGAATACAAACTAATAGACCCATGTTTGAGGCTACTGACAATCATTTATCCACAGAGATAATGAACAAGTTGTAACATTCTATCATGTTAGTAAACAATTAAAACAGATGATGTTGATTCCTGGGAAAACTGCTACACACTTCAAGATCAACAGTAAAGCATTTAAAAAAATGTATTAGCTAACACTAGCAAAATGCAAATAAGCAAAAAAAATATCACGGAGCTCCATTTCAGGTTTCTGGGCACTTTACCTGTTTCCCATGTACCAGTAAAGTAGTAATATGTGTGACTATAGAGGAAGAAAATTTCTGTGCAAATGCAGCACTGTAGCGCAACACCAACCTATATACATGTCACATAGCAATCATGGAAGAGAAATGAAAAACAGTTTACGTATTTTGTTTCTGACAATACTTCTGATTAACTGTTTACAAAAAAAAATACCACAGAGGTATTTTGGTTCTACCTTATCATTGGCAAAGGCCCATTTAATAGTATAAACAGACTAAAATAAAAAAACAAAACCAAAAAACAGGTTTTACCTTTACAGACTCATGTTAGGAATAGAGTAAGAACAGAATTCAGGACAGGCTCAACTAATGTCTTTGATAAAAAGCAATGAAATTTCTGTTGAGCTTCAGGGCAAAGAAGTTAGTAAACAGTCTGTAAATACCAGCTTACTTTCTGACACCTTTTAAAGTAATTGTGACAAAGTCAGGCGCAAGGCAAATTACTTTGGGGCAATAAACTGTGTTAGTGTATCAACTGACTTATATTTGGTCACCTGGCTTTGTACAGAAAGCAATTGATACTTTATCATGCCCTGTAAGCAATAAGAATATTAGTATTCTTCTCTGATTATTTGAATTTAATGAGAACTGTACATCGCCGTTAGCACTCATAACAAAGCTAGCTGATTACTCTTTTATATTTTAAAAGATAACGGTAAGGAAATAATTTTTTTTAAAGCATTATGGACTGTATCTTCAGCCACAATTTTCTAAGTAAACTGTCCTTTTTTTCCCCCACCCCTTTAAGGGTCTAAGGATTCAGCTTTAATCTCTTATAAATATATTAGGGAAAAAAAGTTGGTGTAAACCAGAAGGAACATGATATGTATACAAACCAGAGCTTTTTGCTTCCAGCTCGTCTATAGATTCTTTCAATATGCTCAGCAACTGTACCTAAAAGCATAAAAAAAACCACAAAACAAAAAACAAACAAACCAGGTTTTCATTTAACAGTAGTTAAGGTAAATTTAATGAGATCAGTTAATTCTGAATCAGCTTTAATAAAGCACTTGCATACTGCGCTTAACATCTAAAATTTAGATGCAATCACGTCCCCTGTCATCTGGTTGCGTGGTGTTACTCAAGAAGCCAAACCAGATTTCAGCTAAATTTGCTGCTTCTGCTGTACAGACACCTATGGTATCACCTGTTCTTGCAGTGCATTGGGGATAATGAATCTACATATAGATTTGGCCTATAAAGGTACATGCCCGTCATAAGGTACATTATCAGACTGCCAATTGTATTTTGGATGTGGGATCTGGATACTCTCTCCACCATCTTGCCCCTTTGTTGAGCTAAAGCCTACAGGAAGCCACAGGAAAGTCTTATGCTTGACAGTGTAGTCACAAATTTTCTAATAGCTAATATCCAAAACATGAGTTGTTTTCAGCTTTGTATATGAATAATAGATAACCTAGGTAATCGTAGTAATAAAGCTTTCATTTTACAGGAGGTTGGGAGAGTGGGAAATAGAGGATATTTCACTGCTTTGTGAGCTCTGCCCTGGATAGCCACAGTACAGTGCCCACAGATATGTCAGTGACTGCATGAGCTTTGGTAATCAGTGCATGACACCACTAGTCTGGGAAGCTAATTATTACTCTTGCAAAGTGCAATAGAGGATATTGGACAGATATCTAATACGTTATATTACTGATTTACTATTCTTCTCCAAGCTGACTTTCTCTGTGCCCAAACAAAACAAGAAAAAAGATGTTTTGTGAATGTTATGTGTTAAAGTAGCATAGTGCTGTATAGACACGACCTAAGAAAGAGGGCAGGAAATGGGAAGAGCACAGCTGGTAAGTCAAAGTAGGTAGTCCAGGATTCAGAGAAGTCACGAAGTACATTAAATTACTTCAATCACAACCTAGATACCATTCTCTTGTCAGGTCATAGTTGATCAGCTTGCTAGGATACCATTTCTTATCAACTGTGCAAGGGTCAACTGAGGACCACTACGTTAAAGGTAGAAGTGGTGACAAACATTCTATACACTTTCAAATCTCAGGGGGAATGGCAGTGTTTTGCATGCCAGGCACTTACTGGTGAACAGTAAGTTGATTTGTACCAACAGTAATCAATGCCGGCTTACAGAATTGTACCCTCTGCCTGTCAGCTAGAACAACAAAGGTTCTTCTGCTTTTATTTTTAGATTTGTGTTTTATTGACTATGATTATTTAATGTCAGTTTCAGTAATCTGCAATTGTAAGACAGGAACATTTAGTCAGTGACTCAGACTGTTTAATGCAAGATGCATATTAAAAAGGTTATCGTCATCTACTCTGCCATATAGGGTGGGCACAGAAAGGTCTGTACATGAGTACAATCAGAGAGGCACAACAGTATTTTTTTGATATAAAATGTTTCAAGAGTGTTTTTATGTTCATCATCACGATCTAGTGGACAGAATGGCTGGTGGTTATGCTGGTGGTTGGTTGGTTATGGAGGTTAGGAAGTCTGTTTCATATTGTTTCCACAGCAGAGAAGGACACAACCTAGAAAGATCTAAAGAAAGCCACTGAAGCTCTCAAAGACTGAGAGCAGTACAGGTAATAGTGGGGAAAATCCTGCTGCAGAGGCTACACCTGCCTCGTGCTCAGATTCCCTCCATGAGTTTTGATTTACATGATGACAACTCTTCATCACAGGAGCCAGCTGGTTTAGACAAAAATTATGAAGCAGGACTGTATAACTTGAGGTGGTAAGTTACAGTGCTTGCTGAATAACTAAGACTATTATTTGATCTAAACATTCCTCTTTATCTGAGGAGTATTTATCTATTCAAAGGCAACTAATAAGCAGTCTTTGGAAAATAAACAACACCAAAACTTGCAGCATAAAAGCCATAACTCTCAGTAGCCTCTTCTGAATTACTTTACATGAATTTAAAACCTACGCTCTAATACCAAGCTCTAATACAAAATTAGAGTAAGCTTTACAGATATATTGACTTAAAATCTGATTACATAGAAGTGAAATAAAAATTCAGCATAAAGCTTCCCACATTTCAGACTGTTACAGACACATTATCTTTAGTTTCCATTCGCTATACAAGGTCAAACCCTCTATTTTTTTTTGTATTTATGTGGTCAAAATGACCACCAGATAGAGCACCAGCCTACAGAGTTTGTATATTTAGCAGCTCATTCACCAACACTCTATGAATGTGCGTGTCCCATTTAATGCAGAAATGGCTTTAAAAGGCAAAGAGAATAGCTACACCGCTGCCTGCATGCACGGCCATTATTCATGTTCATTACAGCTGCTTCCTGAACTACTCAGAATAGTCAAATGAAAGCAGCTCTTACCTTCCTTGGTGATAAAATTCGGTCCTTCCCTTTTAAGCAATATACTTGAGAGTAATGCTTGACTTGCCAGGCAATTGCAGTCCTTAAAAAAAACCCAGCAACAACATCACCACAAATGGCCTTCAGATTTTCAGCAGAGCAAAACCACAAAATTAAAAATCTCAAGTGAAACCAAAAGGCCTTTTTAATAATAAAAAAAAGTCTACAAATGTTCTTTTAAAGGAGACTTCACAACTCTTTCATACTCTATGTATGCTGTATTTTTGTCACTGCTGCTTGCAGAGGCTTGTCTGCAGTTCAAATTAAATTGTAATAATTTGGCCTTGGAAATGTCTCCTGATTTTTCTGTTCTTTGGCCCTATTATTTACAGCAGAAATGCTTGTAATGGCATAGGAAACCAAGGAGAATACTTTGTGTGGACCTATCAAACACTGGTACTTTTCTGCTAAATAAAGGAAAAATGCCAGAGGGGAACTTTCCTCTGGTGTCATTAAGAAGTCACCAGTCTGTCAGAGTAAATGCCAACTGAAGTCCCCAGTCTGTCAGAGTGAACAGCAGCTGTTGAAGTCTCCTGGGTTTCAGTCTAGCAATAAAATACCTATTCATAAGACACATGACAAATGGATCCCCTTCTAGATGGTCATTTATTACCAGCTGATTTGGGTAGCTGGGAGAGATGGAAGCCAGCAGTTAAAGCATGAAGGGTCAGAAAGTTCTGTGATGTTAAGATAACGACAGTTGTTATCTTAGTTGTTTTTTGTTAAAAAATGAGAGTTAATACTCTATCAAGTTTTCTTACATTAAGTTTCTGTAGGATCTCATATGTTGACTTCTTTTTCCAGTCATTAATATTTATATCTGGTTGCTGCTCAAGTTCAGAAGCGTTTGGAGTACTAGACTGTCTCTTGACTTTTGAATGTTTTGGAAGATCCAGCTCCTCCAAACTCTTAAATATAGGAGCCCTGAAAAGTAAGTGTGTTATTTCTTTGTAGCTCAGACAATATTTTCATTATCCAACACTTATTATTATTTACACATAGACTTACTCTTCTGTTTCAGTGATTCTTAGGAAGTCAAGTTGTTCAACAACTGCTCCAGATATTAATGTCTGGAAAAAAAAAAAGGATGCAGAAAAGTACATAACAATAGAGTTGTCTTTTGATCTCAGTATGTTGCTGGTTGTTTCCACTGAGAAAGTAGCTCCTTTATCTGCAGTTCCAAATTGATTTACACTTTCTGAGTAATTTTCCTCTTTCTTAGGACCTGGCCTAAGACAGCGGAGCTCTCTCAGGGCTGCTGTCTTTGTTGTGCTGGCATTCTGCTGTTACTTTGCCTGCAGTATACAGCCTAAGCAGGCAATGTCCAGCCCCCCTCAGAAACACAGGTCTGATGAAGACACCCAAGATAAGGGGTTTGCATTCAGAGTCTTGTGTTCTGGATCATAATAGTTGGGATTTCGGGAACCAATGAGGGAGGGGTAGTTTTCCTGTCAGTCTCGGTGAGGTTACAGGAAAACACAACAGCATTTCCTACTCTGTGCTTATTTCCTGAATACAGGCCTGACCACATAAGCTTACACATCAAATGCAGCTTACAAATACTTCTCAGAATATGATATACCTGAAATTCCATGTTGTCTTTATCTGGTGTAGTCTTGACAATTCAGTCACTCCAAATTCATAGCAATTTCTTATTTATATACTGCCAGAGGAAATTTGTTGCACTACAGTATTTTTAAGACTGCTTTCCCGTAATTCTTATTAGGCAAATAAATTTGAGCATTAGCTAAATAAATGAGTGCATACTTATAAATCCCTTTTTCATTATACCAAAGTTGCAATAAAATACTGATCTGTTACACTGCGAAATGATTGAGTACAAAAACCAAACGCCTTCTTTGCTTTTATTGTTAGTGTCATTCCTTCTTTGACTTGCGTATCTCCTCGAACACATGATGACAATGAAGATGAAAATCAGAAAAGAGCTCCAAGTCTTTTAAGCATACACATTTTTAAATGAAAATACCTGTTGCATGTTTTCCAAGAATGGGTGAATGCTCTTCTCTATTAGAGACACACATTCTCTCTCTAGGCATGTTTATACCTATGTAACTAATATATATATTTCATATATATTTTGCTGGAATAGATGAATTAGGAGAACACCACAAATTAGACATGCCCCTTATCCCAAATCCTCCCCCCTAAAGAGACAGGCTCTTTCCAGACTTTGACAGCTGCGCAGTAAGATTGAGAGGTTAAACTGATGGACAAAGCACACCTTACTCTACCAGTGAATGCACTGCTCACCAACATCTACCATGCATTTATATAAAGGGTCAAGGAAAAAGGTAAAGCTTTTGAAAGTTGCAACAGAGAAATGGACATTATGAATAAGAAAGAGACGCAAGACATCTTCCATTTAACCCAAACCGGTTTTTATAACTTTAGCTTAATTCTATAACAGTAATTGAATCTTTACAATTAATGCACTGCAATATAATGAAACATGTTGTACTGACATATAGGGAAGTTAGCGCATTGTATTTATGGCTACAGTAAGAACTTATTTAATAAAAAAAGCTCACAAGTATAAGGCATTCCTGTGGGGGGGTTTAATAGATTGCATTCAGAAATCTACAGGGGGATTGAGCAAGTACATACCTGTATTTAATGAAGTTGTATTAGAGCCCTGTTACACTAATGATTTTCTCAACGGCAGATCCCTTGGTAGTGATTCCTGCACATAACTTGACCCCCCTTTGTCAACCTACAAAAACTACCCACTCTTCACTTCTGCAATCTTAACTGTTATTCATTCAGGAAGAAAATCATACCTGTACTCTGTCGACATGAACTTTCACTCCTCCAACAATTCCCTTTCTGAAGGCTGCCAACATATCTAATATTGGATTGAATCTGCTCCCTCTGAAATTAGAAACACAACTCCATTAATCTTAGAATTAGGAAAATACCACACTGCAAATGATGCTTTTCTCTCTCTCTACCTTATATTGTCTTCACGGATAAGTACAACAAAGAGTGGACGACCATGCATTTTCCAGTACTGCTTAATGAACTGCAGTGCATTCTAGGCAAGAAATAATACATTAGTCAACAAAGAATACATATACAAGAGCACAATGTACCAGAATAGACAGTACAAGATACAAGAAGAGCTATCTTAAAATAATAGCATTGAAAACCACATCAGATTAAAAAAAACACACCACCTTACCTAATATCCACTAACATCTTCAACAAACGTGATCTGCTTTCTAGCACTGCTGTTTCACCCGTTGAATGAAGATACTCCCAGCGTATCCACTGATCACACGCTAAACCACTGGACAGGGTGTGGTATACTGAGCTCAATGGAATGACCCATCAGCATGTGTGGGAATCCAGGGCTTGAATCAGCCACTAGTATGGAATAACCAGTGCCACCTTCTGTGTGCTGGCAGTAGCTGCTCACACACAGGGGACTCGCTAGGTAACCTCTGCACTGTTGCTTGCCTTTAACGGTAGGGAAGTAAGGCAATTTTTAAGATTTATGGGAAGTCAAGTAATACTTCTTCCAGGTGAGGCAGAGAGACCAGTCTTGTTCCTCTTTTCAGCCAAAAACATATTTTTCCAGAGGAAAACAAAACAAAACACACCAAACTTTGCTTGCTGCACTCCAGAATTTCCAATCACCTTTAGGTCAGGTTTTTTGTCAGGTACTGACTAGAACTCATATTGGCCTGACAGGATATTCATCTTAATACACTTTCCCCCATAAACCCTAAGTATATTTTTATATTAGAAAAATATACCATATACAGTGTTCCCCTTTCAATCTTGTGTTATCACGATTCACAGTTTATTTTTCTACAGCCTCCATTTTTGTCAGTTTCTCAAAGGTAAAGTTACAGATAAATACCTTAATGTCATCAATCAACATCATAACATCCTGGGACATGTAGAAATCGCTTAGGTCAAAAATGATCGAGTAGCAAACTACAGTCTTTCCTAGTATTCGATAAATCTGTTGAGAGAGAAAGCCTCCGTTAAGCTTTTCCTAAAAATATTTGAAGCACTGAAGTAGCTGAAAAGGAAAAAATGTATTTTGAAACTGTCGAAGTCATAATCAATGTAGAACAGTCAAATTAAAAAAAAAATTAAGGTACAACCTACATACCTAATTTTAGGTACTCTTATTTTTTATTTGATATGCAGCTCTACCTTCTATCTCAGTTAAAGCAATTCACTTCATCCCTGTTCAGCCTGCTTTGGCCAAGTATTGCTGTAATTGGATGTCTTGGGACTCTCATGACTGTTTAACAGTAAACCAGAGCATGCATATTCACAACAGCAAAATACATTACAAGGACTTTAAAAAAAATATATTTGAAAAGTAATTCCATTTTATGCATATAACTCATTTTAATCTTTCTGATGTTAATTCAGTGTTTATCTAAAATATACAACAATAATAAAAACATCTCTTGCAACAACCTTTGATGTTCCAAGGCATCCTATAGGTCTGTCCGGTCTTCCGGATAATCCCAGTTTGTCATTGACTCCCAAATGGAAATAAGCCTGTGAGAATAAATTACAAGAACTGAGGGAAGCCTTTCTTATGCTCCTATTAGATCTCAAATAGAAAGCTGTGTGCATTCTGCTTTAATTAGAAAGCAAGATTCATAACATGTCTTTTTTTTTTAAATACGGTTTGAAGCCCAAAGGTAATTATTTTGATTTTAATTGTTTTACTGTAAAGATAAATCACCTATGTAATTGAAGCAAGACAACAAGACGCAAGCAGTCTGCTCCCCAGCAGTCAGTCATCCCTTCCAGTGTAAGTCACATCACTTCTGGCAGACCAGTGACCTGTGTGGGTGAGGTGTAACAGCTGCCCTTCCCTCCTCCTAGCAATAATTTTGGGAGGATGAAGGATTTTCACCTCTCTCATTAAGGTAAAAATACAGTTAACAGTGGTTGACATTCGAATAGTGATGTCTTCACTAAGGGTAAACAGGAGTGCTGGGTAGGATCCTGAGGCTAAGGCAAAGGGGACACAGGTGCAGCTTTGGGCTTCAGCAAAGCACCACAGTCCTGCCTATCGACATAGTTTCAAAATTAAACTAAAGCTTGTTTCCTATATTAGGTCTTACTCTTAAGCTTCTTATTCCTATTCTATTTCTAGGCTATGTATTAAAATATTTTTAAATCTTCAAATTGCCCATTGAAATTTTTATTTTTTTTAAAGGATCATTTGCATTTATTGTCTGGCCAAATGTGCCTTCTGTAATGCTTTTCTGAAGGGGAAACAAAGGTAAAACAGTAATACAGGAACTCATTAAAGATCTTTAGTTTTACTTCAGTGAAAGCCTGCAAAATTAATGCATCAACAATACAAGCAAGAGAGAATTATCTCATTATTCATTGCTTGATTCTTACTTTATTTCTTTAATATACAAAATTATATCAGTTGAAGTAATAGTAGTCATCCATAATTTAACTAATCTTCACTTATTACAATAAGTGAGAATAAAACCAGAAAAAAACCCTAAGCTGTGAGCAGGAAGTATAAACGTATAGGTTAAACCAGACTGAAAGATGCAATTCTTCTCCTCATCTGGGCTTGTTTTAGGTAAGGAAGCCACTATTGCTAAAACTTGCAAACATTCAAAATTCAAAACATTGTCCCAGGCTCAGTCTTTATGCTATAGGAAGATAATTCAGAAGGAAATGAAAAGTGAAAACTTGAACAAACATTACACTCAATAGCTTTTCATAGCTGTCAGGTTGGGCCCTTCCTGACATTGCCCATGTTTCTGCATTAATAACAAGAATAATTTAAAAAAGAAAATAAAATTACCTACACCACCTGTTCATCCAGACTAAGTAACCATATTCAAGTGGGAAAGGAATAGAGACATCAAAACACCAACAGCTTTAAATAACCCTTCTATACAAAACAAAAGCAAAAGAACATTGAACTCCTTTTCATAGTAATTAACGGAGACCAGAAGAATGGCAGTAGATATTGCAACTGAACGCTAAAAGGACGTTCATTTTGCGTTCTAGAATGTAAAACAAAATATTTTCTTATCAAAAACAGAACTCCAGAAGCATTGTAATATTGTCTCTTCCCTTGAAGACTCTTTAGCTTGAGGCCTCGTGTTGTTTTACACTCTAGTAAAGCAGTTTAATCTTAATAGCTTTCCATTTTTATCTGTTACAATCGAAATGTCACTTTAGATTAGGCACGCGAGTATCTGAACACAAGTACAGTTCTGCGCAAGTCCAGCTGCTTCAAACAGGTTGGGGTTTTCTATTAAAATGCCCTTCAATTCTGGAATATTAAAGCTGCTAATAGCAAGAAATGGCTATGAAAGCAGATTGGACTGTTGAGTTGATTTATGAGAGTAAATCAAGCTAGAGTGGTCTTCCACACCATCTGTTTCTGTATTCTTTTCTCCGTCAGCAGTCGGTGCCTGTGGAGTGTTCTGCTATTCTGCACTATACTTCCACTACATACATACTTTTTCCCTATACATTGCACGTATCTTCTCCCATTTTCTTGTTTTCCTCTTTTCAGTCCCCTCACTAGACTTTGTGGATCTTTTTACAGAACCCCCCGTCCAGCTCTAAATCCCTAATTTTCCTGAATGCACATCCTCCCTTCATCCATTCCTTTATTTTTACACTCATTTTTTTGACACATGCCTGTTTGTAGGTCTAGAGGTTTAAACTGTTATCATGTACCAATAAACCAGTTCAAAAGTTTCTAATTAAATTAAAACAGAACTGAGAACTGACAGCATCAGAATAGCAAATACTGAGATCAGTGTTCTCTATGGACCAATGCCCTTTTCCCCAAAATACAGATAATTGTGCCAGCGTTAGCTCCCCGTCCCAACAAAGGACGATAAATACTGCCAGGGTTTGTCTGCTTTTCGGTTTGTAGCATTTTCTGTATAAGCCCAGAGATCAAATATCAGTTCTCAAGGTCTCATAATGTCCCAAACACTTTCATTACTTCAATGTCACAGCTACAGCATAGTCTTTTCTAGAAGCCCACTAGGAAGAGGTTTGGCATTGAGTGATTTAATATTTTCGTTGCATTCTTTTTACGAGTAAATTTTGATGAGGTAGATGTACCTATGCACCATGAGTATAGAAAGTGTCAGAATTGCCAGATGTCTCACCAGAAGGTACTGTAGCTAGGAACTGAATTTCTCTTCAGCTGCTGGCTTCACATGGTGTTGAAAGCCACCTCAGCAGATGCACCTAAGCTGACATCATCAGCGAGGCTCAGTAGAGGTAAGGTTAACAGGGCTAGCCTTTTACGTGAAAAGGATATGGTACTCTGTGAGCAGACTACTTGCCTGTACAGCAAAAGGAAAACCTGAAGCCTTCACAGAGGATGAAGGGGATTCTGAAGATGTTCTTCTCAGTTAATTTTTGACTGTAGATTTTAAAATGTGCTAAGTTAAAGGGGTAAACCAAAAAGGATTTAAACACCAAACTTCCTGCATACAATCAACTCAAGGGGCTTCCAAAAACGGTTACATAAGACTGGATAGTGCCTGTTACAGGGGCTACACTATGAAATGCTATGAGGGTTTATGCCCACTGCCTTAACCCATTTTTTGGCTAGTGCACATTTGCTTGTTTCTCCACCAAGATTCACTTGGTCTACTGTGCTATCAGTATTACTAAATTTACTATTTGTCCATAATTCTGAAATAAAAAAAAAGCGTCTCGGGCAATAAGCCAAATCTAATAATGGAGAATCCACTGACAGCTCTAACGAGGCACGTATGACCAGCTTCAGCACTCCTTGCACTTGACTTAGAATAACACAAAAGACAGGTAACAAGCTTAGGAGATTCAAGTTGAATAGCTTCACATAAATTCCTGTTGTTACAAAATATTTCTCTATATATTTAATTTTAAATGCAGAATTCCTTACTTTGACAAGTTCCTTTTGAGCCCATATCTGAATCGGTTCCACCTGCTGCGGGGTCTGAGTTTGGATTCCATATGTATTCAGAAAAACTTGGAGTCTATGAATGAAACAGTGACAAATCTAATGACAAATCACAGAATAGCCATGGCAGCAGATAGACAAGTTAACAGAATTATATTCTACACATCTTTGAATGTCTTCAGCAAATTTAAGATGTACACTGTTCAACACTTCACTGATACATATAAATATATTAATGACAAAAGTAAATACATACCGCTGGCTTTCTGCTATCAGGGCCACGTGTACTACCAAGTCATTTTCTAAAGGACCCTAGAAAATAATGTCAAAATATTTATTAGCATTGCTAGCTAAATATTCTGTTAGATGCAGAATGAATAGGAACAGTGCCTATTGAAGCAATTCACAACTATGACAGACATCAATGTCTGCAACACCTTTTCTTACCTTGTGAACAGACTGAAACAACAACACAGGACTAAAACTAGGGGAAGACTGTCCTATCAGTAGCACGTTGCTAGATGCATTTCAGAAAATGAATACTAAATAGGTTTCTGGTAATGATTCCACTGTTTGGTTTGGTGGTTTTGTTGTTGTTCAGTTTGTGGGTTTGGGGTTGTTTGTGTTTTGTTTTGGTTTGTTCGTTTTCTGGTTTTGGTTGGTTTGTGTTTTTTTGTTTGCTTAAAAGAAAACCCTACACATAGGAAAAGCACTTTGCGTCATCCAGAAATTTAAACTGTATACAATTAATTTATGCCTGATAAGACAATGTTTTGGTACACATTTGTAAAGAGTGAAATAACTCAGCTATTTGGGTAACCGATAATGCACACTAAAACAATGAACTAACGATTTCAAACCTTTACTCTGAAATAATTCCATCAGACATCTAATCTTTATGAGAACTCTTTATTAAAAACTTAGCACATTCTACTGTATTGTCTTGCACTGTTTATAACACAGATACTTCATGTTTTAAATGAATACTACTACTTTACATCAGGAGACTATGCAAATAGGAATGAATTCAACATGCTGGGTCAAATTAGTGACTAGACTCCCTGGGTCTTGAAATGGTAATTCCCCTTTCTTTTCACTGGCAGCATAGAGCAAGAGCTACAACAGATGTCAGAGTTATTCCTTGTTCATTTCTTCTCTCAACAGAACTAAAAGCAGCACACATTTTCATTCCTAAAATGCTTTTTGTCTGCTTTTGTCTAGAAACTATCAGAACGTGAATGACAGAAGTTAAATACATCTTCTATCAATTGGCTGTATATAAATACAGCATTTTATTCACCTACATCAAATAGTTCAGAGTGAACGCTTTGATATCGCTGGACAAGCAAGTTAGATCTTGCAGAGCTGCAGAAGAAATTCTTGATAACATTTTCCCAAAAGCCTATTAACACTACATTTCTGCAAAAAATTCCGGAGTTTCTGCCACTTGAAATAGGCTTCTGATGGAAGTATATGCAGAGACCAGATTAAGAAGACAGTAGTTCAAGTGATATTAAAAGATTTTCCTCCTCAGAATAAGGTGATCATGCTATCAATTGCATTTATACAAACTGCAAGGAACTCAAACCAATTCCCTACCATAATCAGTATGTTATGTTTATAAAACAAAAAGCAAAGATCCCCCTTAGAAAGTGAGAGTGCTCCATCCAAGACTACTGAAGTATAAAAAGCCTGTCATCTAACCTAGGGAGCAGTTTTTGAGTTAAGGTTCAACCTAATGATACTGTATAAATGATGAACAGAGTGGGATGCGGGACTCTGTAACCCCTGACTGTAAGCTGTACACAGATCTATGTATGCTAGGGAGATACCCAGGGAGATACCAGCGCTCGCACCTCTCATACACAAAGGGACCCAATGACATGACTCATTTATAGCAGCCAGTAAGGGGTGGTCCTAACAAGGGCCATTAACTAAGCAAATGCACCTGCAGCACAACTGGCACCACACATAATCCATGTGAAAAATAGACTCTTAAAAGTATTGTGGAAAAATATAACTATAACTACTGTACAACTACAGGATTGCTGTAACTTTGAACTGAAAGTTACTTTGTGTGACGTAACATTTTAAGGCCAGGAAGATCAGGAGTAGTGGTTTACAGAAACAAAATAACAGGTCCAATACTCATGAAAAAGTATGTCACCCTTTCCAATAATGGTAGCAATATATAGCATTTACTACATATTAAAATGATGTGGGAAAGTAAAAACTCCTAAATATTCAGTAAATAATCTTCTTGTTAGAAGTTCCATTTTAACGTGTATAATTTCACATTTGTCTAACAACATAAACTAAACTGTTGTTCAGACAACATCAATCGCTGTCTCCGCAGGACACTCCAACAGGCCTCCCCACCCCAGGCTCACCCTCTGCCTGGCATTTTCACACTGGATAGCGGGCAGAAGGATCTGTTTATCTGTTTGATATATTCTGCATGCTGTACAAATGATAAAATATACAGCAGTGTTTTCAGAAGACCAAGATAAAAGACAGATTAACAGTTCATCCCACCCATGTCCCACACACCAAAAAAAAACACAAAAAACCCCCCACAAAAATAAAATAAAATTTAAAAACCAAAAACAAACAAACAAAAAAACCCCACCACTCAAAACCACAAACCCACCAGCCCAAACAAAACCAAAACAACACAAATGACCAAAACCAAACAAAACCACCAAAAAACCCAAGGTTAAGAGAGAACCCCGACTCAGTTCCTGGCACAGGCAGAGCAAGCAGCTCAGTACTGGTCCTTTCCTGCACTCTCACTGGACAGATGCTGTCCCTACATGCATTTCTGCTCACTCCCAGGACATCTCAGAACTCTGAAAAGAGTCCATTTATTTTGAAAATGTGAGAAACTGAGGATACTACCCAAGAACACCGATTAAAATGCTTCCAATGGGGCTTTCCAAGCATACAGAGCAGGATGAGGAAAACAGAAATAGTGTGCGGCAGAAGAAATTGTACTTAACCCAAATAATCCACCTTGCTGTTACAAAACTACTGTCGAGCTGTTGCAACACACGTCCGCTTCTGGAAGCATCTCAATAATGCCTAACAGTTGGTTTTGGTCAATGCTACTAATGCACCAGACTGAAATGAAATGCAATACGGACAGACGTGTGCCTTACATTCTAAAATGACAATTCACTGTTTTAGAATTGTGTTAACTGGTAGGCAATTGTATTCAGACAAATGAAAGCAAGAATGTTTATAATTTTCACTATGAAACAGATCGTCCAATATGATACATCTCTCTAACCCATCAAAACCAGACATGCGCTATCTCTACATATCATTCAGGTCGCTGCAAAATCTTACTAACTAGGGAGACTGGAGATACATTAATTTTAGTTCTTCATGTTAGCTACCTGAAAATGAAAAGAAAAACACAAACAAACCAGCCTTCTATTAATTTTTTCGACTGTTCTCTTGCCCACACCATCAATCATCATTACTGTTTACATATCAAAGATAAACACCCAGGGTCATCTATCGTGAAGTGCCACCGTCACTGGAAGAACAGAGGTATAAGCAGACTGGGACCATGCCACAGCTTCTCTTTTTCTTCATTTATTTACCCTTGGCACTGAGAACAGACAATCCACCTCATGACCTCTTGCCTACAGAAGGACATGCACAGCTACATAAATTCTCTGTATATTAATCTAAGATTTCTATAAAGATTTTTAGGTTTAAGGAAAAGAAGTAATTTTATCCTCTCTTGATTTCTAGCTTTCAAATACAACATCAGCCTTATTCATTAGAATACTCTCAAGGTTCATCCTGAGAATGTCTTCTCTTATCCTGACAACAACAAAACCATTACTGAACTCAAATACAGAAATTTTTTGATTAAATTTTAGCAAATTTTAGTCAGCTAAAGACATCCTTTAAAAAGAAAGAGTAAGAAGTATCAGCTCGACCAACTTGTCCCAGAAGAGCAAAACTGCTCTTCAAATTATTCTATCGTAAATAACTGTTGAGTGCTGAAAGAACACAAGCACTCAAGCACTTGAGAATGACAGACCATCAAGTATGATCTGTTTTGACAGCAACAAAGCTTTTTATTATTTTGTTGTTGTTGTTTGCACATGAAGCAAATATCAAAACATAGCTCCTTCAGTTACTTTAAAGTCTTTCAGCACTGTTAAGCTTTTAGAGTCCCTATTATATTACTGAATTTTACCAGGTAACTTAGTTACACTAAAGTTCTTTTTTTTTGACCCACAAAATGACCACTGAGGAGTAAAGTTGTAAGAGAATAAATCATTATTTCATTATTATCTCTTTTGGGAAGCTCTCAAGGCAGAGGCTCTTTCTCTCTGAAGATCTGGATACTCCCTATCATTTAATGGGTACCCCTAAAAGAGTTAAAATGCCTTTTTACAACAACATTTCCTTATGAGTCACACAGTGTCTTTAGAACAAACTGCCATCTTCAGAGTGCTCATCTGTAGCATATTAAGAGTTATTGGCTTCAAGAACCAAAGAAAAAAAACTGTCAAGGGGCTGCATGCAACTGACTTGATATAGGCTGCTTCTAATGGTACTTCTAAAAGGGCACGCAATACCAGCAGCTCCCAATTTCTGTAACATTCATGATCCCGTGATGCAAGAACAAACAAGCTGGGATGAAAGGAAGTCACAGAGCTTTCATTATCTCGTATTAACATGGTAGAAGTGCTGCAGTGTGGACAATGAAAGTTTTGTTACAAGTGAGACAACACCCGGGCACTTGGATTACCTTGGTAACCAGAAACAGTAGGAAACAGAATTTTAAAGCAGCCTTTAGATAGACTCAAGAAAAACATTGTTCACTTCTCATCTTAGAATAAATCTTAGATGAATGCTTCATATTTTATATTTGAGTAACAAATTCACAATGCTGGACACAGAGCTTTTTTCCAAATATATATTCCTTATACCAATAAAGGCCGAAAAGCATCTCTTAGCTACATGTTTCCATACATACAGTTCTTAGGTCTTTATTAAAAGAAGTCCCCTTCATAGGGACCACATTTCTGTCTTGTTATCCTGCCTGATGCAGAGTTAAATTACAGTATTTCAAGCATTCCTTATCCCTGGGCACTCATTCCTGCTGCGCTTTTAAGCCAAATACAGGAGCATATGTATATACTGCGCACACAAAAGAACCACCTCATCCCTGTAGCTCTTAGGAGCAACAAATACAAAAAATATTAATACATTATGGTGGTAATGAATTAGAAGGAATACAAAAAATTAAAAAACAGGCTCATTCTTGCCTTTCTGACATATAACTCAAAGAAACATACCTACCTGCTAGCAGCTATTTAAACTTAGGTTTTAGGTATCACTTTTCACCACTTAATCTGAAGGCAAACATGCACTACCTCCCCAAAGCCGCAGACGTTACAATCTTCCTTGTAAAAGCAATCGCCCATCAACTAAGAATATGTAGAGATGGAATATTTTCCTGGCACTTTAACTTCAATATTAGAAGACTGTATATAACACGGAGCTGGCAATTTTTCAGTACTAGTATTGTAATACTGAGTTTATGCTTACCTGATTGGAAAATCTCATGCTAACATTCCGCTGATCTTGGGGAGGTATATAACGTCCAATAGGGTCAATATCTTTAGGACTTACTAATTTGTCAGCTGAAAGCAAATGATAATAAAAATACATAGTGACTACAGTATCTTCTACAGCTTTTGCGAAGGAGGCATGCAAACCTATTTTATGTCGTCAGTTCTCCTGCTGCAATCTTTGGTTTAGATCAGTGATTTACAGCTCAAAACAACATTCTGCAAAAATACATTACTTTAAAGCTAATGACTCGAGCATCATTATTGCTACAGCTGTAGTATATAAAAAGTATTTTATCTTTCACAGAGATGCCTTAAAAGAATATATGCAGACAACAGATTCCACAACAAACAAGTTGCATAAATAGCCCTCAATCCACAACCATAGAATTATTCTAGACTTTTAGCTAGAAACTCGGTGGTTACCATCAAGTATTGTTTAGCTTGGAACAAAGACAGACAGCCTCTATCTCAATGCAATTATATAATCCTGAAAGGAAAAGAGATGTCAAATCTATTTCTCAATACAGTATCTCAAACAGAAACCATAAATCCCCTAGTGATTTTTACATGGAGTTTTTACATGGACAAACAAAACAACACACGAAACCTAAAATTCCATTATTTTAACCTTATTTATTTTGTTGCTACAGAGGAGGTCACAGTGTGTTTCCATTTCTCCTACATGTCAACAATTTTGCAGATATTCTTAAAAAGCTCTGCACTAGGAAATCAGCTATTAATCTAAGAGAGAGACAACTTATGACTCCATTAGCTTAATTCAGCTACTACAGAAAACCAGTGCTCTCTGGATAATAAAAATGTGGCTGAATACTACACCACGGAGAAAATCGGGATGGAAGTTTATAAACTCTATGTCTTGGCTCAGCTTAACAGTGCTAGGAAAGAACAGAGAGCAGAATAGACAGTGCAGCAGAAAGAAAACGTGGGCCGACAACGAAGGAGACTGGCTGGGCAGTTCATTCGGTAAGCCGCAAAGGAGCCTGCTGCTGGGAGCGAGCTATGCCCGTGACTGTCAGCTGCTGGATACTGTGACCATCTCCCCTCCTCAGCCTGCTGTCGAAAGAAGGCCACTTGACTTCTGCCAGAAAAGGACCTTGTTTCTCTGTTCTGCATTACTCCTGAGGAGTCACAACCCATGTGCAGGTGGTTATGTTAATAAATGAAAAAACAAAGCAAAGCAAAACTAGATTATGAAAAATTAACATGGGCAGTTTATTCTATACTGACGTGTGAATTGCCAAAATACACTTTAAGGGAAACAGTCATCTAAGCGCCAGTCCACACAGTCAAGGCTTCTTATGCTAGTTAAAGGCATAGAAGTTACTCAAGTTTTCTGTAGTACTGCTGATGCTATAAAATTCATTAACAAAATGATTGCAATATCAATGGTCTCTGAATCATAGTTCTTAAAAGCAAGAGGAGTTTCCAGAATACATGTTCTATCTCCACTCTTTTTTACATTGGTTTATGTTGCTTAGTAATTAAAATATATGGTCAGAATAATTTCATATTTAAAACAACAATACCAATAGACTAATAGAAAAGTTAAGCTAACTTTCAGTATTTACAATTTTATTTAAAAGAAGAATCTCAGTGAATATTCATCACCATTATCACAAATATAAGATGTATCGGAATGCAAAGGCAGATTTCCTTTGTTAGCTCTTAATTTCCATCAGCCACACTTGACAACATTTAATCCATTTGATCTATACTCCAAAAAATATTGCTAAAAATATTAACAGTTCTAGGCAGCACTGAATCCACAGAACAAGATACAAAATTACAAGGAAAAGCACAAGGAAGACAAGACAGCTTATAAATGAAAGACTAAAGGGAGTGAATTTTCAGTCGCATAAGTGTAAACCAGACGAACACCTGGCATCCCTTTCCCTCGCTCTGAAATGGGGACTCTATCATAAAGGCTTTACAAACCCCTCAACAAGAGTAAGAAAAAGATTCTATGAAAAACTGTATCAACCTCTGCAAAATGTGTGCTTTTTTTTCTTCATAAACAATTTTTTCAGCTGCATAAGCATATGGTGACTTCAAGCATCTGTGGGAAGACACAGTCACTGCCTCTGTTCTTCAGAGCCTATATAAGCAGGATCAAAATTTTGACTTCACTATTTCTATTTGCCCCTCTATGGGAGGCAGTGAGTTGTGTAACAACTGACTCAGTTTCATGTTGCTGCCTTTAGAAAAATTTGGACTGGAACAGACAGACACCAGGCCCACAGGCAGAGGAATCTAAAGAGATAATATTGTATACTGGCCTACACATTGTAGGCTGCCCTCCACCAACAGAAGCAAGGAGGCTGGGCGATACAAACTAATTAGTACCCTCAAGGCAACACAACAGTTTCTGGAACGGATGATGAAATGGGAAACCAGTGTCTTCCCAGAAATCTAAGTATTTGGAGTCAGGCTTCCACTTAATTAGCAACCACCACCAAGTAAAGTAACTCGCAGAAAGACTGTCACCAAAGACAAGACTGTTGCACAGGTAGTTTTTCCACTCAGAAAGAAGCTAAATGCACAAATTATAAATTTAGAATAAATGGAGTTCCTGATACAACAATCACTGGTGAACAGGTTTGGCTTTGGGATAAAATTTCCAGACCCTATTTGCAAAGGCCATGAGAGAAAGGGAAAAAAATATTTTGAAAAAATGAAGGGAGGAGTGGAAAATAGTGAATATGGTGGAGGGAAAGTTTTAAAACTATAAAGGAAACGGTTACTAATGACAACATTTCAAAAAGAGATTTAGCAATATTATTAAAAAAAATAAATAAATTCAAGTGTAAGAATGTTAAGGGGAAAACCGAAACAAACCAAAAGGCAGTTATGTTACTCAAGCAGCATTTAGCAAACAATAGGTACAATGTATTTAACCATTTCCATAGGTACAGAAACAGACAACTATAAGACAAACACTAGCAGAATTGCTACAGTACTCCTGCACATACGTTTGAGGGTTACTTAGCTAACACAAGTTAAATTTAACTTCTTTTTTAAATTAAAGGCAGGATTACCTGCACATGCCTCAGAGTGTTGGCTAAAAAAGGCATTACGTACTGAATACAGTGAAACCAAACAGGTGGAGCACCAGACTGACTCTGTTCTTCCATACCTAAAAGATACATACTTCTTGCAAAGCACTGTATTTTTAAACTCCCCTTCAGTGTTTCTCATTTTCACTACCAACAGCCTGGTTTCCCTTACAGTGTTCACAGAATTTTTAGAACTCCATCTACTGATTACCAGGTAAATGCTGAGCATATTAAAATGAAGCAATGTATCTTTCTCCTAAAAGAAATATTAAGGAAAAAACATTATCTTCACTGGGAAGACTTTTCTGGATTAACTGTTTTGTATCAACGTCTCAAGCGAGACCATGAGTTCATTGGGGACTGAAATTCACAGTAACAACCTTCAACGGCCAAACTTTCAAATGCTCATCTAGTCCCTTCCCTTTTAAAAGGTAAAACTAACACAGACTGAAGAAAATATTAACTTTATCTGAGACGGCAGCCATTCAAAGTTTAAGCCTGTCTTGCTAAAGCAGTAAATAATGGGAATGAAATGCTATAGATCACTTACAAACATTACTGTACAGGTACATCAGTATAGTTAATCTAGAAAGTGTTACGTTAATATATTTTGTCATGAAGAAAAGAAAGTAAGAGAGAAAGCCAGGAAAAGAAACATGAAAAAAAAGAAACCTATCGTGTGTAGAAGATTTCCAGAAGTATATAGAAGTATTCTATAAAATACTGCAGTAAGCTTGCAACATAAAATTTTACCAAGAATAATAAAAAGCAGTGTTTGCCTATCACGTATGTACCAAAGCAGACAACACACAAGCCACACACAGTCCATTCGAAACTCCAGCCAACGTGTTCATTCAGATTCTAAATAAACATTAACCAGATAAACGTCCTTCAGTTCAGGCGAGTCAAAACCTGATCGAATTTCTTCAGCCTCTTACCCAGGAGTTTTGCAATGATGTAAACTGCCTGTCCCCACAAGAAAAACTTGCCATCGCGTCCACTGTTACTAGGAAACCGTTTCTGACTGCCAGGGTTCTTCTTTTCCAGTTCGACAAAATCAGCTGGCACGTAGTAGTACTTGGGCACAACAGGACACCCTGTAGATTTTTAAAATAATACGTAAGTAAATAAATGCCACTTCCCCTATGTGATTTAGTCCCCTAATAAATGTCAATTCAAAACAGGAAAAATTATAACTTGTCAGCAATTTGACTGGACAGAAAGACTGTTGTCATTCATTGCCATTAAGTTACTTTATTTTTCACCAAACTTCCACAGAATTTCTTCCCAGAACACAAGACATTGTGTAGCACCTTCCTGAGCAAGAAGAAAAAAAAAACAAAAAAAACCCAACACCTTTTTCACCTAAAGCAAAATGCAATACAAACAAACCATAACCAAAAGAAATTAAAACTGCACCACACCAAAACACTCGAGTTGTTTTTCCTCGCGTTTAGCATAAGCTCAGTATCAGTCAACGTTTAAAACTAACACCTTGGTGAAAAGTAGGAAAAACTTCTTCACTGGGAGGCAGTGAATCTTGTCTCTAGAGTTACACTACAGCTATTACTGATCACTGTAGGTGTAACCATTATTTCAACACCTTGTAAGTAGACAAGAGTCATGAATTTTGAATAAGAATTACAAATGACTGATCTAATGCAATAAAAAGGAAACTAATACATGTTCTGAAAAATCTAATTTCGCTTCAATATTGCTTTAGTTTTGAATTTGAGTAAACAACAGTCAACAAACAATAAAGTTGCAGTGTCTGTCTTGTGTTAGAGAAAATAAAATTACAAGAGGCTCAAAATATTGACGTGGGAGTTATTAAAGATAAAATTTGCAAATGAATGAGTTATCAGAACACACTCGGAAATTTTAAGATGCAACATCAATGACGTTCAACAAGAGAAACCACAGTATCAATTGAGTATCGTTGGAACTTCACATACTCATTAATGGTGAGGTAAAAGCAATGATCAACAGGGTCAGAAAATTTGCTATGTAGTGAAAGTTTGCTAAGGAAACATTCATATTTCTTACAGAAACTGGTTCACTTCAGCAAGTATTCTAAATGTAAAGAATAAATCAGACTAAAATATTCTGCCTCTCCTTGTGCAACTGTACTACAGATTTCAATAACAGCTGACTAAACGTGTTGAGTTTTAAAACGGAGTTCTCAATATATTGAATCATGTTCTGTTCTCAGGACATTTTTCTCTGGACATCCTGTTCTCAGGACACTTAAGGTCTTTTTCTTTTCTTTTTTTCTTTAACTGGATTTTGAGTGGATATGCCTGTAGGCCCTCAACAGCCTTGTCTGCAGGTCACCAAAATTCTAGAGTTCACAATTTCTGTAAGAGAATGTTTATACTTAAATTAACATGTTGCCCCTTCCACTGCTCTAAACTAGGAACCATTGCGTATGCATACATCAAATTGTTTTTTTTAAATCTTGTGAAGTTAAGTGACAATGAATGATGCAAGTAATTGTCAACTGTATCCAGGTGGTATACTGAGATAATCTGTCTGGTGGCTGTTAATGTTTTCCTGGAAAGGCAAAATGATCGTTGTAAATAATGAAACATAGGCAAAGAAAGAGAGGAATGACTGGATACAGGGTAAGTCTTACATTTGTATCAGTAGCATCTTTGCAGCTGACATTACTTTTATTATCACACTCCATGATGCACTGAAAGACATTATTTTAGTATTTTGCCATCAGGAAACAGTGATACTATTGCTTCTCCTTTGCTCCAACTCCAATATCCATTAATAGCAATGCCAGCATTTTAACCATTTCAGATGAATAAAAATATAGTGTTTTAGAAGAATGATTATCAGATAATACCTTCAGACGTATGTTGAAGCAAAGGATCCAGAAGATCCTGATATTCCTTTACTTGTGCAGGATTTCCTCTAAATACTCCTAAAAATAACCAGACAATAATTGATTTAATGGAAGAAGTAACTTTTACACGAGCTTAATGTTCATAAAAGAAGAAGAAAAAAACCTATTGTTTATTTTTCAATGGTGTAGTGCCCACACACTGAGTAGTTCATGAAAAGTAAAAGACTAAAGTGTAGGTCCTCTCTTACTGCTACATCTCAATCTCACAGGCATCATACATCAATCAGCCACTCCCTTACCTTAGTCGCTTAGACTAAATCGATGGCAAGTTACCCAGGACAGTAATGCTGTGAACTTAGGCTCAGGAACTGGGCACAGACAACAGCCCAGCTAGCTCTAAGTAACTGCCTCAATTATCCCAACTCTACCAAAAACAACGCTTCACGTACTGTGATCTTTACATTTTCAAATATTCCCAAGTATACATAGAGGAATTTAAATCAACTGCAAAGAGAAACAATTGCAATGACAGTTTGTGTACAAAAAAAAAAGGTGTGTTTATGTGACACACTGAACTATTTCAAAACACTTAGACAGTCTTGACGTATATTCTGACTATTTGTAACTTAGCATTACTGACAGATGCTGTAGAGGATAAAAAGATGCATTTATCTAATAATAAATTGCTTTGATAATAAGAATCATCCAGTGAAGATTAGCAGTTGGGTAATAATGATCACGACCCATAAGGAATAAAACAGTGTTTTTAACACTACTAGAACATGCGTAACTGATTCACTAGGAGCTACTTGCCATGACTGTTTTAACTCTCCATAACTTAAAAATACTAAAAAACTGCTATTCACAAAACAGAAATTATGACACGCTACTTACATTTTCTTTTATAAGACAAAATAAATACATACTAATGTAACCAAGTAAATTACTAATTTGAACAAAACTGGGGGTTTATGGGCTATGATTTACTTTCCTTCCTGATTTAATGGAGTACTGTCCCACTGTTACACAGGTAACAAAATCCAGCTACTAGGGGTTACCTACCTACCTAGATATTCAGTAGCTTAACACACTTTGCTGAAAAGACTTTCCCAGCACGCTGCAAGTGCACTGGATGGGCAAACAGCCTTTCAGATGAACCAGGATTCACAACGTAGCATCTTACCATAGAATGGTAGGGGTTGGAGGGCGCCTCTGGAGATCACCGAGTCCAACCCCCCTGACAGAGCAGGATCACCCAGGGCAGGCCACACAGGAACAGCTCCAGAAGGGTCTTTAAATTTAGTCTCCAGAGGAGATCCACAACCTTTATCAGCAGCCCCTTCCAGGCTCCAGCACCCTCACAGAAAAAGTTTCTCCTGTGTTCCAGTTTGTGACCGTTGCCTCTCATCCTATCCCAGGGCACCACTGACAAGAGCCTGGCCCCTTCTACTTGACCCCCACTCTGCAGATATTTGCAAACATTGATAAGATCCCCTCTCAGGTGTCTCTTCTCCAGGCTAAACAGCCCCAGGGCTCTCAGCCTTTCCTCATACAAGAGATGTTCCAGTCCTTTAATAATCTTTGTAGCTCTCCCTTGGACTCTCTCCAGTGTTTCCTTGTCCCTCTTGAACCGCAGAGAGCGGAACTCAACACCAGATGTGGTCTCACCAGTGCAGAGTAGAGGGGGAGGAGAACTTCCCTCAACCTGCTGGCCACAGCTTTCTTTATGCACCCAAGGAGACCATTGGCCTTCCTGGCCCCAAGGGCACATTGCTGTCCCATGGAGAACTTAATTGTCCACCAGAACACCAAGGTCTCTCTCCATGGGGCTGCTTTCCAGCAGGGCTACCCCTAACCAGGTAGATCGGAACACCAGGACATGGTGGTGCTCCCTCCAAGGTGTAGGACTCTATGCTTTTCCTTGTTGCGCTTCATTAAGCTTGCCTTTGCCCAGGTCTCCAGTTGGTCCAGATCTCACTGGAGGGCAGCACAGCCCTCTGGTCTTATCAGCCATTCCTCCCAGTTTAGTATCATCAGTTACTTGAGGGTAAGGGGGTTCAGAGGTTTGGTGGCGTTGTTTTTTCTTCCCAATGTTTTCATTATAAAGACATTGAACTGTAAGCTATTCCTATTTCATTGTCTTTGCAGTTTAAGTCACACCATATACACTTCAAATTTTGCACTAAAGAACCTTGTGGATTTGGAGATAACACGCACTAAACTCGTTAACAGAATTGCTCTATTTGACGCAATAGAGGTACAGGAAAAAAGACAAGGACAGTGTGTGCAAAATCTGTACTTTTAACTTTTTCTTTGTAATACAAGATTAAAGTGCTTTCTTTCTTCTTCTGCTAACTTCAGTTAAAGATGATTATGCATCTTATTTTTCCCAAAACTGCAAGTGGGCAGCATTAAATGTCAGTGCCTTTGTCCTCACTTTTGGGCAGCACTCTTTGAAAAATGTCAAGCATTCATTTAGAAAAATCAAGTGTGAAAACTTAATACAACTTCAAACAAAATAACTGAATCTGTGGGTGGTCACAGTGAAGTCTAGGCAGAGAGCAGATTTCTATGCCCCTCACCATCTTTATTTGAAAAATATTCCATATGCAAAGGGGTAAAAAACCCAGATAACCAGGTTTTCCTCTACAAATTTTTGATAGCTGTAACCCTTATTCCTTTACTTATTCCAACTTTCATTCTACATGATTTTTAGCTTCTGTCCTGAAATCATCATGAGGACTCTTCTTGCATGACTACTATCCTCAAGACAAGGTCTAGGTAGTGGGTTTTTTATTGTTGTTCTTATTTGTTCTGTTTGTGTGTGTTTGTTGGTTTTTTTTTAAATCAGACTGACTGACTACATGCAAAAGTGTGTCTAGAAAGCAGAACCATTTCAAATTGAAAATAGGCCTTTTCTGGTTCACTTTCTTCTCTTCTCTTCTCAATTCTGTTTCAATTACCACAGAATATCCAACTAGAAAAGACCTGCTGCCATGTTCAGTTTGCCAATGTGTTGTCTCTTACACTTCCTTTTCTCTCATGTGCTGCGTGGAGTTCTGACACACTGCTTAAGTTTAAGGCTTAAAAGGCAAAGCAGGACTCAGTGCCATGGATTTAAGCTTTTTAAAAAACCTTATCAAGCTATATTCTAAAACCAGTTCACATTAAAAATGGTGGAATTGAGTGGGTTGGGTACTTGAGATATTTTTAACCTGTGAGGCAGAACCCTCAATGAGATATTTAATGTCACTGCATTGTAGTTTATTTTGGCAGGACAGGAAAATCATTTTATATCTTTTCTCTAAGCACTCATCTCTTTAATGCCTTTAAAGAGCAGAAATGGAAAGCTGTACTTACCATCAATTATCATGAAAATAAAAAACAGAGGGAATTCACACTCGATGCCGTCAAAAAGCTAAAATGAAAGTTAGACATTTCATAACAAAATGTGTTTGAATATCCATTTGAATAATTCCAAAGCAACAAAAGACAAATACGAGGGCAAAAACATTTTAGTACATCAGTGTTCTTTAGGTTACATCTTTTTAGTTCTGTGGGCACTTTGTGCCTTCACCTATGCTGTGGCTCATTCTCAAGCAGGGTATTTATGTAATCTCTCTTTTATTTTCCACAGAGAAACTATTGGGAGGAGGAAAAAAAAAAAAAGTATTTTTTTATTTAGATAACCTTTATTGATAAGTACTGTAGTCAAAAGCAAAATTGTTTTCTATACACTAAGACTGTAATCAGCTGTGAAATTAAATAAAATGATAAATAACTTCCTCACTGGTTCTGTGAAATCAACTGTTCCCTCCATGGAAATGGAAGCACATTCATCACAAACCAAACCGACTAACTTGCTGACTTAGCAACCTCCAGACTGTGCATGCCAAATTACAAAATGCATCTCCTTCACTTGAAGCAATTAGCAATCAAATTGCAAATACTGGGGAGTTTCTATTTTAGTTGAGTGAGTTTTGGGGGGGAATTTTGTGTTTGTTTCTGTTTTGTGGTTTTTTGTTTTGGTTGGGTTTTTTTTTGGTTTGGTTGGTTTGAGGTTTTTTTTTCTATTTTAATTTTCAAGTACTGCCCAAACATTTTAGAAAACCCAAATGTATCCTTATATAGACCCGATATTCTTTTACCTTAATTTCCGCTGGTTTGTAATAACGTCGTGTTTTGTCCTCCAGTGCTGTTCTGTACCCATCTCTCAGAAATCTTTTAAAGCCGTATTTTCCTTTCAACTTTCTTATAATTTTATCTAGTGTTTGACTGAACAAAACATCATCATCCAAAGCAAATGCAGGATAACTAAGACAGGGCAAGAGAGCTGCATCAGTATTCTGTAGAAGGTAGAAATAGCACATTACAAATTTAATTAGATTTCTGACAATTATTTGATGCACAAAGACTGTATAACTTCCTAAGTGAAATATACATTTGTAACGTTATCAAAATCATAGTACTAATACATTAAAACAGTGCACAAAATAAGACTTCTAAGGATGTATAAGGGAAAACTGCAAACCAAATATTCAGATATATGATTTAAAAGAGAACTCATTTGACTCTGAATCTGACCTAATTAACAGTTGATAATCTACAGGGATAAGTGATTATGTTCTAGAACTTTGTGGGTTTAGAAACCAAAAAATATCCTCCAGGTTATTCCTTAAGGAAACAGACATTTCGGTATTCTATGCTCAAAAAGAATCACAAACATTTTATAAAGGTGCAATGTTGAGAAGTAATCATTATTTCTCAAAAGCTTTTTTTGGAATACTCTTCATGTGATGTAACAAACAAGCCTATCAATTAAGGTGATAAGGATATAATTTCAGGGGAAAAAAAAAAAAGCAGCATTTCCCAAGAATCATGTGCATCTATCATGATTTTAAACACACAAGAAAAATTACAGACTAGCGCATCACCACTACAGGCAAGCTTACAGGAAAACAAAAAAATAGCCTTAAGTTACGATTCTTCTGTCACTCGCTGTTTTGTTATTCCTCTCTGCCAACACATCTAAGGTATTCAACCATTTAAAATACCTTTTTGTTTTTTTTCCAACAATATCATTGATGTGAACCCATAAAAGAAAATAAATGACACAAAGATCACCTCTATAGTTAAAGTAACTTAAGAAACAAATATTTCAAGTCTCCAGCAAATAATAAATAGCAAAATTGTTCTAAAAGTTAAAAAAGTAGGTGACAATGCCTTTTGTTTTAATTATTTAGTATTACAACTCTGCTATAATTCTTCTACACAATGAGTAAACTGTTAATGCTGAAGATGAATAGTCTGGTTATGAACAAAAATACTGTTGTATCCCAGAGTGAACAAAGAAACCCAACAGAACTCTATTATTACTCACTTGAGATTACTGATATTCAGAAGCCAAATTTACCTTGGATGCTAGTACTAAAATAGATTATTTTTTTTTTAATGTATACTTATCACTTAGATTTACTGAGTAAATATTTATTTGTAACAGTAGCTTTTAACAACAAAGAATCCTCCATATTCAGCAATTTATAATTAACTAAACTTACAGGCTTCTTTTCTTGGCAAAAAAATGAATTAAAGCTAAAATAAAGTGTTGCAAAAATGCAGGCACTGAGTGTACAGTGGCAACTAGGCCAAAACAAAAACAATCTCCAGGACTGAAAATCCTACTCAAGGTACTGTAGAGAGCTATTATTTTACATTTTATTTTAAAATTGTTTAGAAAGCTAACAATTGAAATATTCATAAAATAATGACATTGTAATTCCACTTCAGAGAAACAACTACATCACAGTGACATCTAAGAAATAAAAATTCAACATCTTCCCAGCAAATTCCTATCTTTATTAAGCAGAAAATAATGGCCATAATAGAACTAGGAATTACGTTCATATCCATTTATTTTATCCACACTCTGTCCCGGGGAATTTACTTACATGAGACCTTGACTCTCGGGGTAGCAGTGAACAGAGAGTCTGTCTGTTACGGTTATGGGCATCAAAATCCACAAATATGACAGACCAAGAACAGCCCTGTAAACAGAACATAGATTTATCTAAGGGGAAGGGAATAAAAGTTAGCATATCCTCGTGAAACAAACTGCTTCTTCGCTTTATTTAGGTTATGCTGTAATAGTCTGGTAGCTAGCAATTTTATTAGAAAAGTGTAACACAACAAGTTGAAAACATTTTGAATTTCCAAGCTTATTTAACTATAGCAAAAATTTGATGGGTTTATCTACTTTTGATTATGAATTATGTGACTAATTCTATCTACAAACTCCTCCCTTGCTTCTTGGAAAATATCGACTGTATTAAGGACAAAACAAATGTAGCTGTCCCTCCCGGTGGCTGCAAGAACTATTCCAAATAGTGATGCTGACTATTTTGTTACAAGTCAGAACAGTGAGGTATTGCTCTGGAAAAGGTCTCCTACAGCAAATAAAAATGGCCTACTTTTCAGCTATTGTAAAGTCTATGTTATCAACTATAGCAAAACCCCTTTCCTAGTAAAATTCTCTAATTTTACACTATATCCATCAGCTTTTTTTATACTTCCTGAAACGCTCAGAAGAATCCCCATAGCTGAGAGTTTAAACAGAGTCAACAGCACTGAAGTATTATCAGTGAGCAGGTTTTTTGGAAACTCAGTGGTTTGTCAATGAATGGGTATCTTAATACATGTTGCAATTCGTAATGAATCTCAAGATCACTATTGCACTGAGAGACACATTCAGCCACCCAGACTCGGTAATATTCTGAAACCAGAGGTTTGGAAAGAGATAAAATAAATAACAGTACTTTTAGTAGTGATGATTCTAAAGTAAAAAGAGACTGAAACACAATTCACACTGCATCCTAAGTGTAAAAATCTGGCCCACTTTTACAATTCTCCCATACAAATTTCAGCAGAATTTAGGATGATACAGTTTCAGGGTCTGGCTACATTCAATACACAATTAAGGATTAGAACAGAATTCTTATGTCAGTGTCATACATATTAACTATTTCATATAGATTTATAACTATTGTTTCAGAGATATAGAATACATTTGGAATAAATGTAAGAAATAAAGGCTAGGATACAAAGAAAAATAACGTGGACCTAAACAGCTTATTTATCTGTTTCAAAATTCTCTTCTCAAAGTGTAAATAGATCTTTTCCTGAGGGAACATTAGGCTTACAGCTTTACTGTATTTTTATGCTTTTAATTCCCACTTTTTTTATTAAATACTTCTGGTATGAATACTTCTGTCATTTAAAAACCCTAAATTAACTCCTTTTTACATCAAAAGATGTAAAAGTCAGATTTAAAAAAAAAGCCAAATCTTTTTTCAAGTCACAATTGTTCTTTATTGTATCTGGCACCTAGAAAGTATAGCAAAGGATGCATTAAAAATATTTAAGTAACAGTTAAGCAGTGTTTTGTTATATAAGAAATAGTATTATTATATATTATTTTTTAATATTATCTAGAATTCATGAAGGGAGGGAAGGAACAGTTTAACGTGAACATCAGTAAGTGACCTTTGTTTTGTCTTCTCTGCAGGCATCCATGAATACAGATGGCAACTGCCCTACCATGATATAATCCAAGATACGTAACACACACGCACGTGCGAGAGCACAACAATATTACATATTTGTATTATTTTTCTCTTCCAGCATCCACAGTGTGAGTGGAGAAATCTGCACGGAAAAGCTGAGCAGTCTGCCGCCCCAAGCAATGATTTATGCAGGTTGCGCTAGTGTAGTTGCAGGTGGAAAAACCAGTCTCTCTTGAGGGGCTCAGCAGGATTTCTCAAAGCTATTGGAACACAGCTGGAGCAAAGCACAAAGGCAAACTCTGCTGCAGACTGAAGGTCAAAATGTTTATGCTAAATATCTTGGAAGTAAACTCTCAAAGCATTTAAACCAGTTTTGCTTCAGCAATTTATTCATCCATTTCAGAATTTAGTAAAGAAAGTCATTGAAAAAAAAAAAACCAACAACAAAAAAACAACAAACCAGCAACTGCATTTACTGGTGCTTGAGACTGCTGGGGTGGCAAAGATTGTAGATGAATGTTTTTTCTGAAATTCTGAGTATGTGTGTATAATGTTTGATCATTGGCTAAGATCCTTACTAACATCAGATTTTAAAATCTACCTGGAGTAACCCAAAACTAGAGCAAATGGCTCAATCTTTTTGAAATAGTGTATTTGCCTACGCATAAAGAGCACTTTCATACTTATCCACTCGGAGGTAAACAGCCATCAGTATTTCCCAAGGAGTGGATTCTAAACAGCTCTATTGTACTACCCTACAAATACATAGATGCAAAAAAAAACCCCTCCAAACAACCAGAACACCCAACCCAAACCAAAACCAATGAAAACAAAACCTCCACCATCTATAGATATCGACAAAAATTGTAACGGATGCCTAATACAGAGTCAGAAATCCTCCTTTAGCAGGATTTCCTGGATTATTCCCATAAAACAAAGAAGGGCCTAATAATAGCAAGTGCTATTGCTTCTCATCAATAGATAAGACTGTTTAATAGATTGTACATCTATGTCAGTCACTCTTTAAAAAATAAATAGGAACTTTACATTTTTCATCATAGGCATCTCGATAACTCTAAAAAGTTCAAGTTTACCATTTGGGATTTTATGTGAATAAACTAAAACAAAGAACCTTTTGTCCAATATTGCTAATAATTATTTTATGTGACTGGTTTGATCCACACCTTCCATTTTACCAATAGCAAAACAGTGCATTTAACCAAGTTTCTTAAGCTTGAATATTTGAAACAGGCAAATATTACAATCTGGAAGTCTGCTACATCTTACAAGTTAAAAGACCACAGAAGGGTGAGGGGGGGAATAATTAAAAAAATCCTACCCTGAAAACAGAAATAATACACAGAAGCTTTACTCAAAAAAACCCCCAAACAACAAACAGTATTTCAAGTTCACAACATAAAATTATCAAAACTCAAAAGGATTATGTACTAACTTCAGACAAAAATAACTATAAAATTATGCTACTCATGTCAATGTAGTACATCATTTTTTTTTAAACTAAGTCTCAGATGTTCCTCAGCCCTAAGAAGACAAAGTGCAATTCATCAATTAATGTTTACTTTGTCAGAAATACAGACATTTGGGTTTGTAAGCAAGGTCCCTTAGGTACAAGTCAAAAAGGATGAAAGATTCCAAGAAAACTGCAATAGGAAAGCTTTACTAAGTGTACTGAGCTTACCACTTTGTTACCTATCTATCCTCCCTTCCACACAATTTACTGAAAAAAAAACTCACCAGCAAGTTCTCCAACTCTTTCCACACACAGCTGATGCTATCCAACTTTCTTTTTACCTGCACTCCTACCCTTCATTTCCATTCATTAGTAACTCTCATAGCTTGACAATGACCCATCTCTTCTATTTGCACATTTTCTACACCACTGATTTGGAAGAGTATTCTTTAATTTTACCTACAAACTACTGTAGGTGTAACATCTAAAAAAAGATGCACATAGAACAGGAATCCAAGTCAGAGATAAAATTCTAAGAAAACTCTTGCTTTCTTAATTGATTCAAGACATGTAAAAGGATAGGAAAAGATTTTGCCACTACACAACATATTGAAATTCAAAACCAGTGAAACGGTGAGGTTACGTACAAGTAGCTTCTTTAAAGTCTTGATCAAAAGCCACACGAAGGAAGAAAACAGAAGAAAGATATTGCTTGTAGTTAGAGATATACTGTATTATAATCAACGGATACAGTTGCCTAAGAAAAACCTTTTTTGTAACCAAGTTATTTTCCATCATAAGCTGCAATCATTGAGGATTTTTTTTTTATAAGAAAGAAAAAGTAACTCTTGATAGTAACATAGTAAGGGCACTAATGATTTTATCAGACAGATGTTTGTAGCTGAAACAGGAGTAATTGGTTTGCAAATTTTTTTAAGCTAGGATCTAACCGTGCTAGATATTTCTAAATATCCTCTGATCCACAGTGTAAATCATTACTGCTAGAAAAAAAATAAAACAATACACACACACAAAAACAAACACAAGAGAAACCAAATAATTTTATTACCTGATTTCCAAAGAGATTGAAACCATTAATTGCTTCTAAAGCTGCTTTTGCCAGCCCCACGGAGCTGAGAAGAAAACAAAACAACATAAAACCAGAGGTATCATAATTGAAGCCCAGAATAAAATTTAATACATTTGACAGCTTTCTGAGCTATGACTTCTCTTGATTTTAATTTTGTGCTTAAACTTAACGTGATCAAAATGATGATGCAGCAAGTTTGGGTGTTTGGTGGTGGGCTGATAGGTTTTTTGGGTTTTGTTTTTGTTTGTTTTGTGGTTAGGTTTGTTTTTTTTTTTAATATTTTTCAGCATTTTTATTTGTCTTTGAATGTCAGAGACCATCTGAAAAAAAGCACTTCTGCTCTCACCTTGCTACTGGACATCTGGCACTGTGTATTTCAAGGTCTTGCTTATAGTGTATTAAGAGAGGATTTGCTCAAACACAGCCTTTCAATCCAGCTATCAAGCATTCAACTTTAAAAGACTGATTTCTGAGTAGCTTTTGCTATAATAAATAAACTCATCAATCTGGGTTCAGAAGAGGTGGATTATCCAACATCAACCATATAACAAAATGTCATTTATTTCACTTAGTCCATGACCAGTATCCATCAAATTCATGTTTAAAGACATTAAGCACCAAAATTGCTAATTATTGCCTAATTTAGAAATCAAATCATATACTAAAATATAATTACTGATTGTGAAAATTTTATAGTACATATAAAAAATATACACAAGATGACTTTAACACAGCCTTTTAATTAAAAATGTGTTGTCTTCTACTTTCCTTTTGAATGCTAAGGGAGAAGACACATTCCTTCTCAATGCACAGACACAGTTTTGATGATTTTTATTTTTTAAAGCTCAAGATTACCCAAGAGAAATCCATATCCATATTTGACAGGTTGATATGAAATCTGTAGCATGAGAGAGAGCAGATTTTTTTAAATACTGTTTTAAAGAATAATTATTGATAGACCAACTTTACACATGTCCATTCAACTGCAGTAACTAGCTAAATCATTCACATACAGATGAAATGCTAACATTTTGCACAAAGATTCCAAAACTCTAGATGTTGAAGTCACGGGGTATCAAAACATAAAATATTAAATGAGCTAGTTCCCAACAGTGCTAGATTTTAAAAAATGTAATATATAACACTAACAGATATTTGACAGTTCTACTATCAAATACAAGCATTCAAAGTAGGAAAAGGACTTGGCACTGCTTACTAAGTGGTGACATAAAAATACAGGAACTAGAAATACTACAGAAGACTAGCTAATAAAACACCTTTTACAAGGCAAGCTGGTAAAATAGGGTCTCAGCATCCAGGAAAACAAAGCCTAGCGTATTTCTCACAACTTTATTCATAAAACGAAACCTTTAAATTGTGCCTTTGTCCCCACTTAACTACAGTGCCACTGGCCCATGCACCTTTATCTGTCTCTTCATGTAAACTACAGTAGTGATTCACTGACACCCCACGTGCTATCCCCGAAATTTCTGCCCTGGTTTTGAATCTCCACCTTCCAAATCAAGCTTCATGTTTCTCCCTAACTGCCCCTTGTTTTACATAGCTCTGCTTCCCAAGTAGCTTGCAATAAAATAGAAATATTTCTAGTCAAATAATGACATTAAATGAGACAATAGAAAAGGAAGACAGCAGAATAGTAAGAAAGTATAGTTGTCTACTGTGTTATCTTAAAAAGTTAACAGATCTGAAGACATATAGCAAAAGATTGAAAAAGGAAAAAGCAGAACAAATCAGTCTGACATGACAAAAGATTCAGAGTTAAAAAGAAACCATAACAGTAAACAAAAGTGACAGAACATTGCACGAGGACATAGATAAACTGTATAGGAAAAATGCCTCCAACCTCACCAAGATGAAAATCAGTTGAAAGAAGAGCTGAAACGTTCATCTTTCCACAAAACCTTTCCCCGTAAGGGAGAAGAAGTTGTCGACACTTTCCACAGCTAACAACCATTTAGATGTAGCTACTGTGTTTTCTCCAACAGGGCACAAACCACAAATTTAGAGAAAAACAAAAGCAGACTAAACACACACACACAAAACAAAGAAAGAACTCTCACAAATATCTACACTGCTGTACGTGATATTTGAAAAGTCTGAATTTTTACAAACTGGGAAAAACAGAATATGCCAATTAAATTAACAGTTTATCAGCAGAGTAATTCCCTGAAATAGTCTCTTTAAAAACAAACCAAAAAAAATGGACAAAAAGGAACTAGAAGTTTCTCTCCTTTTTATCTAAAGCCAATTGTCCACTTGGCCAACTACACTTCCATTTTTCTTGCCATCTTTCATTTGGGATAAAAATCATGCAGCACTGTCAAACAAGGAACAACAAAAAAAGAGGTTTCTCAGAGGATCCATGGGCCGACATAACATGAGAACAATACTGGTGCAGAGATAGTCATGACTCTGAAAAATCCTTAAGAGTACGAGGGCCACACTTCACTTGCAGGTAAGGAGTAAAAAATATGTACTTTCTGAACTAGGTCCTAGATATTTTGTTTCTAAAATCATTAATGAAGCAACACCAAATTAGGAAAAAATATTAGAAAAAATATCCCTAATAATCCCCAACTTCTGTGTAGGAGAAACTGCAATAGTATTGACAACTGCACTACCCGGCCCCCAAAAATATAGCCAAAACTGTCAGAAAACTGCCAATGGAAACTGTCCTTTAACCTTTATTCTTTCACACTCCATGCAGCATTTTGGGATCAGACCAAACTCTTTATCGTACTATAAATAAACTGATCTGCAGTATTTATTAATGTGAAACATCAAGTTTCAAATGTTTACTGACTATCCATATTTTCAAGCTAGCATTCAATTATGATTACACAATAATAATAAAAAATTAATAACTGTAGAGTTACAGAATTTGTTTACTTAAGTACTCTTTTATCTGGGTTGGTTTTAATAATAGAAGTACTTTCAACACTGCTTTCAGACTCTAGGTCTTTTTAAGTATTACTAACAGGTTTATAAACCTCCATCTTTCTTTCTGAAACATTGCCAGAAATAGTACTCCCGGGATTTAATTCTAATTAGTTCAACAAGAGAAAGCTGATTAGGTTAACTAAGTTCTGCTCTGAGCAGCTGCCATCAAACAGCGAAATCCCTCAGTTTGGTATCTTCTGCTGATGAAAGCTTTTGCTACTGGAGAATGCGATGAAGGAATAAACTGAACTCAGAAGTGTTGTGAATGTAATTATTTTTCTGGCTTTGTTTCAAAAACCTAAACAAAAATGTAATTGTTCTAACAATTGCTCTATTTTAATTATCAACTGCCAATTGATCAAACACATTGGCATGATGACTCATAACAGAACATTTCATAGGATTTAAGTATTATCAAACTGAATACAAAGAAAATTAAAATCAAAGAAATCCCGCACAATAAAATCTGTATTTACATCAAAAATCTCTTGTTCTTTTTCTTCCCTTCCAAAACCACTTCAAATACCAGTCAGATATTTTCAGAGTGGGGAAAAAAATTACTGACAAAAGGTAGAAAAGTAATAGTTGTTCAACAGCAACAACCACTGTTATTCAGATAATGTAAAACTATTAACTCTTATCTGCAAAATAGGATGATACTGCTTGAAAAAAGCTGAAGACAAATAAGTATTCCTTCCTTGAAATCATTTCTATTTTACATGAATTAAAGGCAAGACGCATTTCAGCATTGACGTTCCTTCCTCCACTCAGAAACCCACTATGAACATGCTGTGTTAACCTTCTACCCTCTATTCCTAGAGGGAAAGATGCTTACTAGGAGATGGCACCCAAAACAAAGCCTATCTGAAACCCTCTTTAAATATTCATCTGAAAATTTCACAGGATCATAAAGTCATTGGGTGGAAAGGACATACAGAACTCATCTAGTCCAACATGAAATCTCACTTGAAGCCATGTATAATAAACAAGACCAGTTCAAGTAAAGCATCACCTCATCTAGACAAATGCCAAAAAACTCCAAGGATGGAGATTCTGTAACTTTGAGTGTCCTGCTCACAGCAGGATACTGCTCTGGTGCTTCAGTGTGCTTCAAGTGAAAAGGTTTCTTCTTAATGTCCACACTAAACCTCCCCAGATGCAATACGTAGACCTTACTGGAAGCCACCAATTACTGTGATTTGTCACAGATTATCAAGAGCAGTCTTGCAATCATAATGCTGTGGGTAACATTCAACCATGATCCACATTTGGGGCAGGGGAAGATGAGACTAACCTAGAGAAATTGTACTTCCAGCTTGCTGGAAAAGCATTAGGATATTCCCTTAAACATCATTCATAATTCCCAGTAACTTTTAATTGTTAGATTTATTCTCTCAGCAAAATACCTGAGGGCAAACACTAAAATTTGCATATTCTCAGCAACTTCTCATCAAAAACACACTTTGAAGCATATACATCACATATTCCTCCCATTCCGTTTCTTGCCTCCATCCAAGAACTGTGCAGTTCAACTTGGACATCAAACACCACAAGGGATGCTAAAAAAAACACAACTAACCAACCACAAAAAAAATCCCAGAACAGTAATAATTTCATAACTAGACAAAACAAAAAAGAACAAGGGAGGTCAGCACTATAGCAATATAACACAATTACAGGGAAGCACAAGACCAAGGCTCTACAGTCTTAGATTTGGAATATGAAAATACTGCACTTCAGCAGCTTCATTATTCTCACAGTAAGTATGGGAGATGTCAAAGACATTTTGCAGAGGTACTCAGCAGATGCCTGGAGAGCAGCTTGATCAAATGGTTAAAGGACAAATTAATTTTTCAGAAGTTCAGCCGTATGGGAAGGGGATCACACTATAATAAGAGTTGTTACAAATCTTGCCTTTGAACCAGTAAAAGACACCAATTTGCATACATCAGCAAAGACCTAGTCCACAGAGTGTTTCACTATTTATCATTTATCAGAAGTGGTTACAACTGTACTAGAATAGAATACCAAGAATGTGTAAAGACTTAAAATACCTGTATCTTCTAACACAGGCCACAATTTGCAGTTATTATTCATGGACTTATTATATAATTTCTTCTTTAAAAAGAAAGCCTCTTCAACAGAAGACAAGAACTGACTTATAATTCTGACAGCAAACACACACCATGTGTAGAGTTAGAGTTACAGTTTGAGTTTTAAGGACCAGGAACACAGCATGCATAATACTGAAACTTAAGTGACTAGGTTCAGTGTCCACAGTCACTGACAACATACATACTTCATTCATGACTAGACCTGATCAGTTACATTCTTTAATATATAAAAAAAAATAAATAAAATTTTAGAGCTCCCTTAGGTAGATACACTAAAATAGGAACATAAAGTATAGAGAGTATTTTTATTGTACCCAGGGCTTTCCTCAATAATATCTAAATAGGAAAGATAAACAGAGGCAATACCCACTTTTGATGACAAAAATCTACTTATTAAATTTGGTCTAAGATCTGTACTTCCTTTTGTGACAGCTCAATGATCTGTTAGATTGGCTCAGTTCATAGAACTTCACCCTTAGAAAAACCAACCTATAAATGTCAGTCTAGATTAAGACAACATGTCCATTTCCATCTGGTTCCATTTTCCCTGAAGGAAATTCACATACTGAATAACCAGAATGCTGTGAACAAGAGGAGACACAGGAATTTCAGTGTTCCTTTTATGAATTTGTACAAGGTGAGATGAAGAAGGAAGTATATGGTTCTCTTAAGCGAATGCTCAGGTAGACTGGCATTTGACAATTTTACAGATGGAGGGGGAGGAAGAAAACCCAACAAACTAATAAGGCAGATTATATAATAAGAGCTCGGCCTTTTCAGTTCTAATACTGCTACTACAGCTCTCCAAAAGCCCTGAAAAAAGCATTCCTAAAAGTCTTTTCCTGCAATGGCGTATAATTATATGTATAGGTTAAAATACATGCTTGATGTGAACCAAGAAAAAATTCATTTTAAAAAGGAAACACATTCATTTGGCAGTATCAAAGATTGGAAGAAACACATGGATCATTTTCAAGCACATGACAATTACAACGATCAAAGATATTTTTAAAATCCTAAAACATATAAGCTATAGCCATTTATATGCTCAACAAAACCTCAGAAGTCAAAAAGCGAAGAAAACAATAGTAACACCTGAAAAAGCATGTTGTCAGATTACAGTATTGATCCACAGAATCACAGAATGTCCTAGATTGAAAAAGTCCTTTAAGATCATCTCGTCCAATCATTAACCTCACACTGAGAAGACCCTGACTAAACCATATTCCTCAGCACTGTCTACGTGACTCTAAAATACCTCCAGGCATTGGGACTCAACCACTTCCCGGGGCAAGGTGTTTCAGTGCCTGATAACCCTTTGAGGAAGAATTTCCTTACTAATATTTAATCTAAATTTCAAGACAGACAGCATGAGAACAATTCCACTGAAGCAAACTGGAACACTCTGATACTGTCTCACAGAACAGGGGTCAGAACACCCAATCAGTTATAGCATCTGAAGAACCTGGAACTTGTGCACGAGGCTATCCTCCACAGTGTCCATCATCTGCCTCCCAGCATAGTGGAGATCTGGATTCATGATTCAACACCTTCTTAAACCAGGGTATTCTTAAACATTTTTGTGAATCCAATCTACTGCACATGCCTCAAAAGTCTGAACTGTTCGAGTACAATTTTCAGAATTAATATGAGTGCAGGTGCACATAATTGTTGGAATTTGAATTCTCAAAACAGCTAAGCCTCTATGTGGTTATTTCAGCATGCATATGATGATGAAATTATGCCTCGCATTTTCCCAAAATATATTTCAGTCTTTAGAGAACCTTAAATTAGTTCAAACAGTATTTTAACACATTATTATTTTTAACTCACCTCATGAGTTCTTTTTATTCATATCACATTTACTCGCTTTGACTGAAAGAGCTACATTCATTCACCTACCTTGAATGCAGCTCTGTACTGCCATTGTTGTATTTGCTTCCTCTTTCCCAGACACCAAAATCTGGCACACGATAGGCTCTTTCCACGCAAAACACAAGATTTTGAATGAAGGACACCTACGTTTTTTCAAAAAGACAAAGCTGGTTTTCCTCAGCCCATCATAACTGTACCTTTCATCCTTCTCCCCCCACCATGAATGATGTTCCCAGGTTCATATACTCTTCTTTAAAACCATTTTTCAATCACAAATTAATAAAAGCAGTTGCAATTAGGTGATGATGCAATTTACATATGTGTTCCTACAAAGGCAGGGACAAAAATGATTTCATATTCAAGATGCGTATTTGCAGAGATGTCAGAGAACAAAAGAAATTAAATCCTACAAAATTAGGACACAGAAATCTTGGTGCTGTTTCTTAAATCGTTTTAAAAAGAGTTGATATGCCAAAGTTTTATTATATTAGCTCCAGATAATACATACTTATGCAGGTTCAAATACACTCCTTTATACATACAAATAAAACTCTGAACCGATTTATTTTTAAAATTTCCTCTTGGATCAACATGCTTCAACAGAATACTAAAGGCATTTAAGGATATTTTAAGGTATTTGAGGTGTATTTAACTACAGCTGGGGATTTATTTAAGCAGGTGTTTTTTTTCTCATTTACAGTGTTACGCTGTTGAATGAAACATTTGGAGTTGCTTGATTCTAAAAAAGTTAAATTGATGATAAGTTTTACAGTTCAATTCAAAGAGTCTACAGATTAGAACTCACAGGAAGTTTAACCACAAACACAAGGTTTACACTGGTTCATCCACCAGAGCAGGGATTTCATTCCCTCCCATTCAAATTATTCTAGGGGATTCTGTGGGAAGAGAGGTTATAGTAATGACTATAAACAAAAACATATTGGGGAACTACAGAGGAGGATCCACTTTAGTACAGTGATTTTCCTTTTTTTTTTTTTTTTTTTTTTGTCAATGAGCTATGAGATGAAAAAGTCTTTTACTGAAAGGTATTCCATTTTAATCTACCTGCATATCTCATCTTGTCTTTTTCTCTCCATCTTCCTTTAAATCTTAAAAAGTTTCTATTTCCAATACACTCTTTATGCTAATACCAGTCCATCAGCAATATGTATCATTCTATACTTCCTCGTCTCTCTCTACATTATATGTCTCTGCTAAAATTGCACTGTGGGGTGCTCATATACAATTATCTGTACAGTTATCTTCTCATAGTTAGTACTTTCAAAGAAACAGACAATCCCACTCTTTAGATATGCCTAGTATTATCCATCCCTGTAATTTAGCATTTGGTTGTATTAAAATAAACTTCCTCTGAATGAAGCTACAACATCCAGTGATTAAGTGTGGCTTCTCCTCTTTCCATCATTAACTAAAATGAAGGCGCATCAGCTAAATGAAGAGGCAAAGACCTCCATATAGAAATATATAACCTTACCAATGACTTTGTACCACTGGTGATATTCAGAACACAAGAAAATCACTGTAAATTACAGATATTTTTATGAGGTGAGCTAAGGGTTTCCAAATAGCAGATGTACAGAAAAAAGGCAGCAGATAACTAGTTGCAAACCAAAATCATCAGAGAGCAATCCTTCATACCATGGGCATGTAAGTGTCATAACCAAGTCAATGCTAAGGCACTTACAGAAATTATGGATTGTGTGTGTTAAGCTTATTTATCCATACATCAAGCATGTGGAGAGCAAGGTGCAATAAAGAATACACATGAGGCGTGGATGACTGCAAATAGTAGTGTTACTCTCTTATGTATAGATAACTGCTCTCAAATTAATTCACTTGCACAATCATATACTGATCTTTCTGTTATGGATGCAAAGATGCAATTAGATTAATTTTCCAACTGCAAACAGATGCAACTAGAGGGTAACTCATTGACAGCTGCCATGGCTGACATCAAGCAGCCCAGTATAAAATGATTTCCTCTAATGCCAGGAGTTCTGTGTACAAACATATGCATGCAGACAGCTTGCCAAATATCAGCCATCTGCCACTGTGCTAACACTGGTTCAAAACCCTCTCTCTATGAAAGGATAGAGACTAACTACACCATGTAATGATATCACTGCAAGGAAATATCCAACTTGATGTCTGGATAGCAGATTGCTACACCCACAGTGCTGCCAGTGCCACTATGCTGGATATTATCTAAATACACAGGAAAACTTGGAAATCCCCTAATTATGTGGTGTTAAGAAGATCTGAGAAAATATGCAGCTGTGGAAGCTATACAGAGAATGACAGAATTTACATAGGTTTGTGTAAAATAATCTTAGCATAAATCTTCATAGACCACAAATTTCTATGGCACAGCTACAATGAAAACTACATCCTGACACTGAAGTGGAGAAGATCCACTGACTAAAGAGTCTTGCTCTGCAGACTCTGTAATTAAATGTAAACATCTGGAGGATAATATAAATTATAATTCAAGCTAAGTAAATACATAATTGCATACATTTGCTACATTTTAGAAACCTTATACAAATACACCATTCCTGGAAGAATCTCCCTTTTTAAAAATGCTAGTATTGTAAGCGCATTTGAGATTTTTAGAATACAGCAGCTACTATTAAACAGACCAGAGTAAATTTAAACAAATCCAGACTAAGAGAATAGGGGGAAGGAGATACATTTCACAAACACACAGAGTATCTGTGTATTTGTGTTTTCCATGCCTCTCTCAAAACATAACCTCCTTTTACACCTGGTTGTCGTGACATGACTTGTCCTCAAGTCAAAGCCATGGTGGCTATTACTTCCTTTGCAGAATAATCTCATTAACATCTCTTAACATGAAACAAAACTGGTTTATTTTCAACTGAAGATATGAACTTCTTTACATTCATAAGTTCAAATGTAACCGAAGAAAGTCCTTCAGCTTTCCAGAAAATTAACCCTATTATTCTTTATGTTGAAATTCCACCAGGCAGAATGTACTGACTCACAGTTTGAAATAAGGTAAAAAGTGAGAACATAGAATTTAACCAACAGACCTTTTAATTCTTGACCCTGTACCTTTCAGAAATAGCAGAGAACTATGAAAATTTTCGATGTCATGTTACATTCACTCTTTGCATATCTAACACTTTCTTAGCTGTTAATTTATTTCACTAGCCATTTATGCAATTTAACTTTTCTGGCTTCCACTGGCTTCCGGTGGAGAATATCTGCAGTGTATTTCCAGAACAGTTATTTCATAGTTCGTAATTAAATAAAAGCAAGGAAAAAAAAAAACCAACAACTTAATAAAGCATGTGCTTTAAGACTGGAAATCAATTCATACCTCATCTGTGTTGTAGATAATCTGCAGCCCCGAAGAGATCATCTCAACCAAATATAGGAGAAATAACGACACAGCATTTATCTGAAGGAATTAAAAACAGAGAGGAAATTATAATTAGCTTTATGTTTATTGAGGTCAAATAGACAGGCTAAATATGAGATGGACCCATTATAACACAGTTTGGGTTCTTCAAAATATTATCCCAATTACCACCACATGGAAACAATCCATAGGAAGATATGCCACAAACACTGTCCTCTAGAAACTTCTGCTACCATATACATTTTTTAAATTATTTGAAACCATGCTATTAAAATGTTCTTGCTTAGGTATACTACTTTGACCCATAGGCACCTTAGTCACAAGCTGTTTAACATTTATATATATATTACAGTTTATTAGCAAGTAGAGCACCAAGAAGGCAAGCATCACATTGAACAGTACACAGCACATCTAAAAAGGAAGTCACTTCATCTCTAACTGGACTTTTAGTGTAATCAGCTGACAGAAGTATAATTACAATATTCAGATATGATTATATTTGTGAAAAACTGTTCTCTTGCAGCTGTATGTAGCATTTATGATTAACAGTAATTACCTTCAGCAGCTGTACAGATCAGCATCATAATATCAATTTTTAATGAATCAAAGAAAAGTGCTTTTGTTACACAGAATTCTAGTATAATTGAGAATTTGTACATCTTCAGTAGAGAAAGTAAGTTATCACAGTAACTTGCTTCAAGGAGCTATACAACCATAACCTCAGTATATGAAATTAAAGAAACCACCTAGAACAAAACAATTGGATTCTTATCTGAAACACAGCAGACTATGAATAAGGTCCAAATTCGAAAAATTCCAAAATATTTAAAGACCACTGACACCAGTTTCTTAATACAGTCTGAAAAGCACCAAGTACAGCAAAAATGGCAGACCAGCTACTTAAAATATTTCATTCTTCCCAAAAGAACTGCCTCAGATACTCTTTTCTGTTGCCTCCACAGAGCTCCAAACCCTTTATTTTTAGAGGTTTGCTGATGACAGAAAGGAATTTTAGACTGGATATTAAATAAAGTTCTTTAATCCGAGGTTGATAGACACTGGAATGAGCTGCCCAGAGAGGTGGTGGAGGCCCCATCCCTGGAGTCATTCAAGGTCAGGCTTGATGGGGCTCTGAGCAACCTGCTCTAGGTAGAGATGTCCCTTTTTATGTAGGGAGGATGGACCAGATGACCCCTAGAGGTGCCTTCCAGTCTAGAACATTCTATGATTCTATCTTTCTATGAATGTTCATTCGTGTTTATGGGAAGGGTTGAGTTGCCACAAAAGCCAGAGACTTTGAACAACCCTTCCCGGGTTCCCAAATTATTATCTCCTGCAGATAAAAGCTGTGCGCTTTCAGAGAACTTCAGAAAGAAGTCCAAAATACCAACTAAGGATAACACCACAAGTAATTTTTCTCAGAACATACATTTCCTGAATCCAACACATTTACTGTGCAAATTATTTATGTTGTCATCGTGAAATCAAATAATTATCAACCTATTGTCACTTCTGATTAATTTCACTAGCAATTTCTGAACTAAAAAGAGTACGCAGAGTTATGGAATACAACAGAACAAGACACATATGTAAAAAAGGGTCTGAAGGTAAAGAGATTACAAAAATGTAAACACTTTGGAAAATGAGAGACAATAAGACAATCAATTATGCAATTAATCTGACTAGGAACCACTACACCAAAGAGCAAACAAAATTTGTAACTAGACAAAGATCTTGACAGTGTACATTAAATCTATACTATGAAAACTGCTCAGATGTATGGAAAATTAAGCTAGGAATGTTTTATTAAAAATATATTATTTAATGCAAGATTACATAAATCTTTAACTACTTTTTCAACATTTTTTTGCCAGGATTATTTATTGACAATCATCTGTTGGTCTTAAAAAGAAGCAACTTCATAAAAAACCAACCGTCTACCTTCACAAATTCCACAATTACTTCAGTATCTTCCAACCAAATCCTAACACTGAATTATATTCCAAAATGGTCTTTTTCATCAAAAGATGCAGAAGAAATCTCTATTTTATGAAGTACAGCACATCTAACATAAATCCAAACAGACTGAGATGGCCGCATCATGAAAGAATGGAGACAACAATAAAGTTATTTAAAATCATCCAAGCTTTCATTTACACGCACATGCATATTGTACCTGAAGGTGACCATATTCACTATGGGAGAAGACCTCATCTCCAGTGTGCGCGCTGAAAACAGAATGAAGACATGCCGATGGTTTGGGGTCTTGCTTAAATTGCTGAACCTAGAATTGAATTAAAGGCAAAAGATAAAATCAAAGTCAATAATTTCAGTATGTTTGTCAGCCACAAAAAGACTATATAACTATATAACTCAGGTAATTCAAAACTTCCTGATACGATCACTATGTAAAACTTATAAAGAGCAGCTCCTGAAACATATCAGAAACTATTTCATACATACTTAAAGTATACATATACCTTAAGAACATAAATGTTCAACTCATCTATCTAATGTCTTCCAGTTTGGTAGGAAAAAGCTGTGTAATAGACAGGTGCGTATGTTTATTCACTTCCACCTTCTGGAAAAACATAATCTCATTTTACTGGAGCTGAAAATTCAGCAGATAGCAGAAACTCTCAATCAAAACATACCAAGCCTACACTGAAGTCACAGATCACATTCCTAGTTTAAAGGTCTTATTGGAGTGCAAGAGCCCAAAACTTATGTTGGGAACAACAGTAGTAATAATTTCTATGAATCAAGACCCATAAAATTTAATAATTACTGTTGTACCATTTGACAACGTGATAGTCTTCAAACAAAAAAGACATCAGTATTATTATTAATGATTATCATAATTTTAAAGCCTTCTGGGTCATAGACCTACAAAAGTGTTCAGCAAATGCCACATGTAGATCATGTAAGAAAGGAAAAGCTGCAAGACCTAAGAATATAGTATAAAAATACACAGGAAGATTTATTTTGGTGAGCACAGATATTCAGTATCTACAGTGAAATGTTTACAGATACTAGAAGACAAAGTTGATAGCTTAAGAAGTAAACATAAAGAACATAGGAAGAATAGCACCCCAGACTAAAATGCCTTTATTCATGTTCACTATCACTGGACCTCAGAATGAGCTTCTACGATAGACAATCTCTTATGATGAGGATGGAATGCAGCAAGATGAATTACTACTACAAGCGATTAACAACAGAGGACTGAACTGCACAGTGGTTGTCAAGCAGTTTTGATTCCTTTTTCATTGTGAAAATACAATGTCTTCTACCTTACAAAACCACTTGAGAAAAATCTGAACTATCAGAGAGCTGACAATAGGGCAGAGAAAGGAAATCAAATTCACAAAGAAAAGAATGAAAGTAATATAATATATATAACAGATAAAAAGAAGATCCTTCTCCGTAATTCCTCAAGTCATGCTGTGCTCTCCAACAGTTTTGCAATTTTCTAACCATCATTGCTAGTACCTGGCTCATGTTTCACATTTTCAATACTAATCTCATCTTCATGGCATATTCTTCTGTACAACAAATCACTCATAGCATATAGCATGCAGCCCAGAACCAAAACTGAATGAATACTATTTGGTGGAGTTTCCATGTCTAGTCCATTAACACATTCAATACATTTCACATCATAACTCATATGTTCCTTAAAATACAATCTAACATCTGCAATTTTTGTCACAAGCATCCTCATCTATTCAAGTCATGTTTTAGTTACATAAAACACATATTATTAAAAATTATCTTCTTTCTACATAAGGCCAGCACATACAGAGTCTCAGAATACAGTCCAGTTCACCTTATAACTGTCAGTTGTGGGAGACTGTTTATAACTACTTCATAGAAAGAGAGAGGAATTTACAGTAACCAAAGCGAAACTGACAACCGGTACATCATCAGTGTGACACTCGTTAATTTAATGCTCATTATTCCTATCTGCACCAATCATTCCCAAAACAAACCAGTGCACGTCAAAGAGAAAAACTACAGCTCAAATGTAACAAGATCAATTTAAGTCAAGATTATTTGAAAGTGTGAGACTACAAAGAAACAAACTGAGAAAACTGAGAAAAAATATCACATCAGCATGAACAGAACTGGCAATACACCTGCCAGTGGGTCATTTTCTTCTTATTATTAATACTACTAATATCAATGCCTATGGACTTTACATTTCAGATTGTGTGCACTTAAGTGATGGAACCTATGTGGCAATGTGAAAAATATTTTTAATACAGTTAAAAGTCTGTGACATGAAATTTAAAATATTCACAGGGAATATAGCTCTTTAACTACCTGCACAATTACTGCTAACCACTAAGCAAAATTAATCCACCACATTTAAATTTTGATAAGGTGAAGTCCTGAATAGTCAAGAATAATCAGGGTATACTCACAAGAGGATTATAGGCTGAATAATCAACTGTATTATAACATAAGTAAATTAAGCTGTTTCCTTATTCATTTTGGGTTGCTGCCCTTCTGAAATTACATCATGTCAAAGAGCACCAGAAAGTGGCCTGCTAAAGAAACTGAGCAAAATAATCAAAACAAACACATCGACAAAGGAAAAAAACCTGCAAATGTAATAACCAAGTTAACAGAGCTATGAAAACACTCCAGCCTTGGCTAAAAGAAATTCTACATCTCTCAATTTAAGCACTGAAAATACTTTAAATAAACCCAAACAATTAGTAATGGTCTAATGTTTAAATCGAATAACTGCAAAAGGAACCCAAGGAAGTTTCAAGTATGCCCTGAAGTTCACTTTGCAAAATGCTTGTGCCTTCTATACCCTAAAACAATGCTGCAACCTGATAGTAATCAGGCATCTGTTCTTAGCTGGGCCACACAGTAATACTGCATTCCCCTTTTGAATTTTACCTATATTTAGAAGTTAGTTTTCACAGTTTATTAATCCCTCAGAATTAAGTAAGTGCTTGTGTCCACATTACAGTGTATTACCTTATCAGCCTGACGCATATAGCAGTAGAGAATTCCTCTCATACACTTTATAGCAGAATGCTCCAGTTCATGAGTCCTCCCCTTGTCATCATCAATACGCCTGGGAAAGAGAGGCAACTCATAAAACAAATTGGAAACGCATTAGGGAGTTAAAATGAAAATAAAGACACATTAGCGCTATGGAACATTAAGTATTTAACTAAGACTGTTGTATAGTGGTGCTCACATTTGTAGTAACCTATTTGTAGCCCTACCCATCCTTCCCTAATAAGGAGAAAAAAGAATTTTTTTTTTTTTATGTTGCAACTTACATAAAAATTTCAAAGTTTAAAATTAAAAAAACCCACAACCTAATCCTTGCTGATCCTAGAATGCTGCAAGCCACTTCTCTGTTCTTTGAGAGATTAATTGAAGATTGAGCTTTCAATGTGAAAATAATGTTTTCTTACATATTTGTAACTTAAAACAACATGTCTCTGATTCACATATGCAAAACAGCTTAATATGCTCACTGCTGTTTCTCAGTCCATTTTATAGCCGTTACTAATTTGATTACAGGTAAGTGTATGATTGCTACACTGCAAATGAAGCATATCCTTTTCCACCATACTTAATACCTTAGTAGTTTATGCTGAGGTTCTGCTACTATATTGAAAATTAGGAAGGCAGTGATAACGTAAAAAACCCAACAACCAAAAAAACCACCAAAACAAACAAACAAACAAAACCTAACAACAACCACCCATACAAATAAAAAAATCATGCTACTTAAATAATAACCTTGGATACAAGAAATGTACCTGCTTCAATTACTAAGTTGAAACAAAGAGGGAAAAAAGCAAACCCACAAGAAATAAAATACATAACGCAAAATTAATAGGTTAAGAATTTTTAAGCAGTAGGATTTATTCTCAACTTGATCATAAATCCAAAGAAGCACATGTAAAAAGTTCTGAAGCTTTTATGTTACATTTTTCCTCCCTGCATAACAACAGTGTTTGTTTTCTTAATATGCTCTCAAGAAATGTAGCTTTTATGAAAGTGAGCAGCAGAACCGGCACAATTCAAGCACAGTAACCTGCATATGATAGCTAATGCAGCCTTCCACATGAGTCCTGTATCTTCACTCATTTCAGATTTTAGCCATACACTTAATTTCAGTCATCAATCTTTGCCCATCAGTGAAAGATCATTGTGCAGCACCTGAAGTTCAGGGCATATTCTGACCATAACTGAAAGTAACACAAACAGTATATTGCAACTGTGCCATTTCTTCAACCTGCAACAACTTTAATATATCATCTTCTCAGATTCTACATATTGGAACGTTGCTGCAAATTCAAAACATCTACTCCTGCACCTTTCCTTCTTTCTTCTACTTATTTGTTTGTTTTGTTTTCAAATGCTTTTATTCACCAATAGAAAGAGGAATTAAAAGAAAGATGCAAAAATTTCAATATAAGAAATTAAAGTAATAATTACACATTCTGAATGATAATTTCCTTATAATTTTTGCTAGTTTCTCAAAATTCTGAAACCCATTAGATCTCAGGCATGGCCTCTCCAGCAGTAAACACAGAGGTCTGTATGTCTTCTCTTTCAAAAGTATAATTTTCTAACAACACTTCCTAATAACTTCAATAACTGCATAATTCAAAGTAATAATATGGTAGAGATGCGAGTATCAAAGTGATTCACCTGTAAGCAAGGGCTAATGCCCAGGCACATGCCGCACAGTAAAGATTGTCGTGCACTTTCGCTTTTTGATTATCCCCATATGTCTTTGTAGGAAACAGACCTGTGGTTGGGCTTTGATGAAGCAGCAATGTTGACTTAACTGGAAAAAAGAAACAGTGGTATTAACAACATTTCTGGTTTTATCCAACTTCTACAGATTTTCAGGAATAAATCAAGATAAGAACAAACTGTTAGAGTATTCACAACATAAAGCAGGAAAGAAAGAAAGAAAGGTAAGGTGAAAGACACACAAAACAATTTCTCTTGCCTTGGTTTTTCAAGTCAAATTAGACCCTTTTACCAAATGGGAAAAAAAAAAAAAAAGAAAAAAAAGTCTTCAAAACTATTTATATGGCTCTGTTTCAGTACAAGCCACTCCCTACAGAATCTCTACAATGCAACTCAGTAATTTCATTTTTATGAAAAAAAAAAAACAACAACAAACCACAACCCACAAAAGGGGCTACGGTATGTCAACTGCTCCCCATAACAATAATTTGAATAATTAAACTCTGCAGAACTCTGCATTCAAAAAAATTAATTTTTTAACTTAGGTCAGATGATTGTATAAAGATTTTTTTAAAAAGGAAAGGAATGAGTAATAAGGAGAAAGGACAACCACTATTATTTAACTCAGTACCTTGACATAAAAATATAGCAAGAGTTGTCAAAACTTAATTTGTAAAAATACTAAATGCTTTCATTCTTTCTGTAATTTAATATTTCACATTTTGTGAATTGTTTACCCAAAACTGTGTAATAACCAGTGTTCTCCAAGACTGAAGCTGAGCTTAATGTCCTTGAACATGACCCTTCTAACAATAACCTGTCCATTATAAGACAAGAGAGAAATCTTTTTTCCAGAACGGTATCAAGCATCAATTTTAAAAAAGCCTCCTTATTGTCTATTAGAAATTAAGTATTCTAAGTGAAAATTACAGTTTTATGGCTGTTTGCATTATATTCCTCAGTGACTTAATACCTTTTAAGAACTTTGATAAAATTTTACCTGAAAAAGGCAATATCAATTATTCTAAACTGAAGTATAAATTCCATCATAAATTTCTACTGAGGCAGCAGACTGCTTGCAGCCTAAGTGTCCAACAGATAAATAGCAGGACCACCACAGATTTGCTTCTGCCAAGTGTTAAAAGTAAATTGAATAGTCATCATCTCAGTAAGAAAAAGCAGTGCATCTACAAAAGCAATACATCTGTGGATAGACCAGGCACGATGCACAGATTTCACTTAAAAAAGGTGATTTAAATGAAGGAAGTCTCATCCCACATTTTTCAAATAATGGAAAAGTTGTTCACTATTCCATACCCTTGCCTGACTACAAGTTAAATTTTAAACAGTCAATTGCACTGCCACCAAAAATAACACTCGATTTAGAATACAGGCAGGACTTCATTACAGACAACACCCATAACCCAAAACAATCAAAATAAACCTTCGCTTCTTTAAGATTTATGGTTTTGGCTTAAAATGATCTCACAATGAAAAGAAAACTGCTAAAGCTGGCATAAAATGTAAGTTGAACAGGTAGAATTTTGATACAAAAATACACTGTGGAACCATTAGCAACAAAAATTACTTCTCACCTGTCACATTGTTATAAGTACTACAAGAAAGCTTTTTTTCCATTTAAATGTTTCCTCAGCTGTATCTGGCTAATGCCACAATACTAAGCTATATCCAAAATAATTCTAAATTCAGTCCTACGGGTGGACTGGATTTCCAATACACATTTTCAGCAGAAAGTGTAATTCAGCCCTCCAGTTCTTGCACCTTTCAAACATTTAGGAAACCATCCTCAAGTAGGAATAATGTAGTAGTGATATTTAATATCTAAATATCAATTCTCATTCATATCTGGATTAGTTCAAGCACCAAAAACTGCCAACAGTTTGCCTTTACCCCCTGCACATCAAAGACCATCAGATGTAACTCAAGAATCTATTCTGCCATTTGACAAATGCAGAGGATAATTTTGAACACTACATACAGGTCATGGTGTTTCAAGCAATGTATGAAATACACAAATTCATGCATTATCACAGGAATCTGACAAGGAACTGACAGAATCCTTTACCTCTCAGAAAATAAAAATCCTTATTAAAAACTAAGATACTATTTTAAGCCAAAACTGATTACTCTCATAACCATAACAGTAGATATTTTAGTAAGTTACACTGAAACTCTTTCATGGTAGGAACAATAATTAACTTACCAATTCTGTAATAATGATCTAATTTATCCCACAGACTTTCCCCCTCTGGTTTTAGCAGGTTAATACTTTTAAGAGGCTCATAAATTGAACCTAAAAAATATAAGAAAAAGAAACACAAAATCAAGATCAGAATTAGTTTCATAACTCTACTACTGCTAAAAATTACTGCTTCACTTTTGTTATACAAAAATGATTCAGTGAATTAGATTCAAACAAACAAAAATTTGTGATTTCTATAATCTCAAGTGAATAGATTTCTATAGACATTTTTCCTACAGCACCTGTCCAGACAAACAAGGCCTCCATCTGCATCTCTAATGCCTTGCAGTTATTCAGCTACAGCAAATGCTACATAAATGTAGTTTAATCATTGAAGACAGCCTATTAAACATTAATAATTTTCTAGAAACATTTTCTTAGAAGTGTAGTATGCTACAGGAGGAATTCCTGAAGATAAGTAGAAAAACAAAAAGGAAGAAGAACAAAAGCAGCCCAAATTTAACTACTTCTTCCCTAGTTGCCTTCTAAAATGGTGAAGAAGTACAACACTAATAGTGTTCTACCTATCCTAAACTCATTTTCACCCTCCACCAAATAAGCTTAGCTGATTTCGTGGCTTGAATCAAGAAAAGGGTTATCTTGTTCTCACAGACTACCAAAGCTTATCCACAGATAGAGCCCCCAAATTACCTGTATTCCAGAAAAGTACAATGTTATCAAATCCACATCTTTCCTTCTCAGTGTCCCACAAATGGGCTGCTCCCTATTTGCACCTGAAATGTCTGGTTTCCTGATAGTTGAACTGCCTAGCACAAAGACATAATTCTTACCAAAGCGAACCATTTTCAACTTCTAATTTAAGAGCAACAATACTGCTCTCCTTCCATAAATCACTTCAGCTTTATTCAGTGTTCTGGATGGCAAGATCTCCCACAGAGCCATTTGATAACAGGAAGAATGAGAATTTCGCCTTTCCGGACAGCAAGCTGCCCTTCTTAAAAGCTCAGAGAAATGAATTGCCAGAGAAGCCCAACCAGCCAAGCAGTTCTGGCAGGATGCAGCAGAGTGCTCCTATTCAAGTTGCTACTTTTGCACTCCCAGCACATATCCAAGCATTAGACAGGAGATTGTCCACATACAGGACTCTCATCCAAATGAAATCAATGTGTATGGAGTGGTGACAGGAGCTTTAGTAATCAAGTCCTTTGGTGGAGAATAGAAAATGTTTCTTGCCCCTAAAGAACTCAAACCTGACCCCCCCATCTTAGTATTACTTTTGCTTTGCAATCATAGTATTTAAAAAATATTCCACTCCTCCTTGATCAGAGTCCTGTGGGTCTGTTGTGCATGGATTCTCATCTGAGCTTCCTCCACAGCCTTTCGCTTCCTCATTGGGAGAGGTTAAGTTACAAACAACATGTGCATGTGGGAAAAGAGCCCAAGAGGGAAGTACACAGAAACCAATTTATTTATGTTGCCTAAAAAAAAACCAAAAAGAAATGAAATTGTACTATAATAGAAAAGAAAAACTTCTATCACTTTTGTTTTTGTATACTCTATTTAAAAAACAACATTTTAAGCCAACTTAAAACCAGTAATTTTATTTTTCTATTTATTTTCGCCTTGGAACCCCTGTCCATAAGATGATTTATAACTTGTATTATTATACTATTGATTCAGTTATGTTGCAAAAGCACACAATACTTGCAGTAGTCATAATTTTTTAAGGTGATTCAGTGAAAGGAGGACAGAATATGCATAGAAAAAAATCTCAGGTAAGTCACATTGCATAAAATGTAGCAAACATAGGAGAAATATTCACTTAATAGATTTTCAAAGGCAAAAAAATGACTCTTACTCTTAGATTTGTTAACTGTATAATGCATACATAGCACACTGTCCTTTGTGCATGATATAATCTCAGCATGACTACATCTTGCAGGCTGCTAACATTCAGTACTGCACCATGAAAAAAAGTTGAGTATTCACAGGCACACACACTTAGACACACAAGTCAAAAGTTGCCAAAATAAAATTGTTCTAACTTACATACTTACCAGACAATCTGTGACCCTCTGTGGCCAACAGAGAAACAAAATAAAGTCGTCATGAACAAAAAGCATATTCTATTTAAGAGCATTCAAAGATTTCAACTTTGTGCAGAAAGACTACTCAACAAAATAAAGAACATGAAAATGGCAAAGCACCATCGTCTACAAATTAAATTCTTTTATATGTCTGAAACGTTACTAGCAGAAATAAATTAAACCAGTCAGAGTAGGCTGTAGAGGAAACAAAAGGTGAAATAATTTAAAAGTTCAAGAAAACTGGCAAAAAGTAAAGTTCTATGCCTTGAAAGTATGCCTTAAAATTACTCCTACTACAAGTAGGACTAGCTTAAATGAACACTGAAAAATCGAAGTTTTCCATATACCCTTCATTAATTCCTCATTAGCATCTATATAGTTTCTGTTTTGCTTGGATGTCTACAGCATTCTGCTCGATAAATCCTGTGGTAAATTATGTTTCATTAGTATCACAGTCTAATCAAAAGCAAGAAACAGTACAAATGTGAAGCTAGGTGCTCATTCTGTGTGGTTTCGTAGTGAGACCATAACGCAATGTAAGCTATTTTTAGGATAGCTAAAAAAAGCCCATTTGTGCTTTTCAAAAATCTATTTAATAGTTCCTTTCAGCAAGACAAAAACCTGCTAGAGAAAGCTATTTTCAATTACATATTTAAAATAGCATTTCAAAGTGAAAAAAACCCCATTGACAGCAGCAACACAGCAGCACTTAAACATAAAAGAGTGACATATGCCAATAGTACCACTGTGTTCTAGGTTTGGATGTTAACATTCAGAAGAAACAGAATAAAGACATTAATTTCAAATACTATTCTTCATAAATACCTCATTTCATTGTAACCATACTGTGTGCGTTTTATTTTAGATAAATAAGATGATATGTTAGGAAGGATTATAAAAAATTATTTTCTTGATTTAGTATTTCTTCAGTTGTATACCAGAGTAATAATCCTATAGAAAATTTAAATAGAGTACACAGCAGTTCAGTTTTTCTTGCAAAGATTAAGTACACCCACTACTTCCTTTTATCAGAAGTGGATTGCTGCAAGTCAGTAACCACTTCAAAAACACTAAAAAACCACACAGATAAGAAAGCAAAGTGCTGCTTCCTGCATGAACGTATTATCTCTTAAGAAAACACTCAAAATCTTTATCCCAAGTCCAATTAAATCCCTGTTTGTCTTCAGATATTGCACTAAATACACTAGATCCATACTTGGAATGAAAATTAATCCCTTTTCATTTCCCTCCACTTACAGATTCCAGAGTAATATGATTTCACCATGCTTCAAGTTGAAAAATTATTAAAAAAGGGTAGTCATTTTCTTTTCCAAAGTATTAGAGAACAGGAAGAATCCTGAAACAGCCCAATAACTGATAACAGAAACTTCAATTACTTGTGCAGAGCTAAAGTAATAACCTGACTAAGTAATATTCCTGACTTTGCTAGGACATGGAAACTGTAACAAAACATTATCCAGCAGATGAAACTCAAATGTAAATAGTTTCTGGAAAAATCTACAATTTAATTATGTCTTCCAAGCAGAATACAAAACTGAACAGAAGGTCTCTGAGGTAACCTATTAGCAGTATAAATACTTGTGCATATACAACCTCTGGAGGCTGAGAATATTATGTCATCCTGATGTTAAAATACTTTCCCATCCACTTCATTTTTATTCGAGTTATACTTGAGATTAGCATTAATTGCTCTTCAGGGAAGAGCTATAAATTGCTTAAATGTTTAGGTTTAAAATCTATGGCCAACATTTTGAAATTCTGCTCTCAAATTTGTATATAGAGAAGCTCTGAACACCCACACATCCTTGAAGATGGCAGCAACTGCTGATATTAAAGAAAAATGGGCATCGGAATTAAAGTCTGGACCTCCTCTGTGGAGAAAAATTTGCCTATTTCAACAAAGATTATTCACATTTTTAAAGGTACAGCAATAAGGAAAAAGCAAATAAGCACACATCTCCCCTAAGTTTAATCACAAAACAAATGGAAGCAACACAGCAAGAATTTTATCTCCAACATTTCACATGACAGAAGAACAAAAGAAAATGTTTACTTGCATAATTAAGTCAACACAGACTAAAAAAATAAAAAGCTGAGAATACCAGATTTCTTTCTATATTTGATGAGAATAAAAACTGCCCATGGTCTAATATGACGCTAGTTCTGGATATAATCCAACACTACAGACTGGATCTCAGATTGCAGTAACTTTCATTATCCAGTATTAATATGGGCAATAACATATCCACATTACAGAAGTCATTGGCACCAAAGAGGATTTTACTTGTCATTTCTAGAAGCACTTCCACTAGAAGATATGTAAATATGTGAAAACTGATTTTTAAGTCTGATTCCATTAACTTCACATGTAGCATATTAAGCTGTTGCTGGTGGGGATTTTTAATTACTACATACAGGAGGAAACTATGATCTCAGAGCTGACCCTGCCTTGAGCAAGAGGCTGGAGTAGGTGACCTCCTATGACATCCCTTCCAAACTGAACTGTTCCTTAATTCTAGGAAAATATTTTAATGAAACTCCAGGAGAAGAACAAGAAAAAGGTATTAAGCATTTCTCTATCTGAATAAACACTAGGAGTAAACACAAGGTAAAATTTTTTACCTCAGTTGAGTGATAACACAACAGTGAAAAATAAGTACACGCTTGTAATAGTTTCATTTAAACAGTTTTAAAGTGAAAAAAATTTTTTCATAATAAATGATAGTTGTAAAGATGTGTCAGACTGTGCATATAATGCAGCTAGAATTTCACGGGGGAAAAAAAAAGTGTGTATCAATTTATTTTATCCCTTCTCTATTTCCTAATCATCTGAAGTGATTTCTCTTTAACTTATACTTCACAGGAATAACTGATCTCAGGATTTACAGTAATTAACATGCAGAAGTTACTAAACAACAGAAATAAAACAGTGACTGTCATACCAGTACACGGGAGCTTCACATAACAGAAATACACCAGAATGCCAAAGTCTGCCACAGGAGCCTTGCAAATGGTACGAGCAAGGCAGGAAACTATTCAGGATACTCAAGGCAACCATTGCCCTTTCTGAGAACCCAAAACAATAGCTCTTGAAACTAATAAAAATGTTTTATTTCGAATCATAACAACAGAAACATCAAGTATCAATATAATTACAAGGAAAGAGTAATTTGTTAACACTTCACATGTCCTTTGACATTGAGAGCAGCAAAACAGAAATGCCACCGGCTGGGCAGCACAGTTCAAGTGACTCAGCTATGGCAAGAGACAGATGAAATCCCTTACCCTCTTTAACTCTCACTAGCACTTGTAGTGCTTCCATTTCAACGGACTGGATGAGAGTCCCGCACAGTTTTCCCCCGACCAGCTAGCTTCACACACAGACACATCTGTTTCAGTCAAACTTTTCAAAATATATTAAGCTAAATCAGTAACAGTCTTGACAACTTAACAACTTGTAGCTGACAACTTGTAGCTTCTGTTGTACCTGAAAGGAAGCTGTGGCAGGGGTTTTTATTTTACTTCCGCTTCATTTCCAGAAGTCAAGCTTTGAAACAATGACTGACTTGGTGGAAATTTTACTTCTTTCCTCTAAATCAGTTGTGTTTTGTTTTTTTTTTTCCTTTTTTTAATTCTAAACACCATTTTAGTGCACCTTTCACATGACTATTATCTTAAAATTTCAGTTTAGAGATTGCTACACGGAGACTTACAAGAACACAAAACACAAACAAAATAGGAAGATCTGAACAGTAGATTGCAATCTAAGTAGATACCAATTTTCAAAAATTTTCACTGAAAGAGCTTAAGTTTTTAAGTTCTACTGCACAGTGCTAGGGAACTGCTAGCACAAAAGACACAACTGTTTTTTTTTTGTCGAGTTAAATAGCCACAAACAGAAACAAAACACAGAACTGCACACTTACCAAATTTTAAAAAAGCATGCTCAGAAGAGGCTCTGTCATCATCCAAATTGGCCATTTCAAATTGGTTCAGCTAGTCACAAACGTCTCAGGCTAAGCTACAGTAATTTTCAAAACTGTTTAGTAAATGTTAAAGGCAATCAGCATTAAATTAAGTGAAAGCAATGTTAGTGGAGTTATTAACATAATAGAGTTCAGAGCACAAAAACTAGTATGTTACATTTTATGTACCCCTCCTCTACCCTAAAAAGTGGGTTTATTTATCTGAGTAAAATGACGCAGTCTACACAAAGTCTGTATTGTGGACATCAGACAGTAGCTTTGTTATTCAATAGGAAATTTACCACTAATGTCAAAAGGTGCTGAATAAAACCAAGATTAAATAAAATTCACAAAAATCAAGATTAAATAAAATTCACATTTAAATAAAAATACTGATTTAACTAAGGCACATTAAAGTGTTAAGCAATTGTAAACACGGGGATCTAAAGGTCTGCTTATGTATAGTGCTGCTTTTATCCCATGTGGAATTTACACTAGGATGTTTCTTGCAGTCATATTTATTGCTTATTATCCTGAGTACATCAGCTATTTAAGCAGAACATCTTCCAGTTTGGAATGTAAAATATAAAGACACTGTTTGTAACTAAGATGACAAGTTTTTTCAAACCTTTAAAGAAGTCTGTTTCTTAAAGTAACCAAAATTTTAGGGGTTGAAGACTGGACAGCTACTGAATATCTTTAATCTGCTCCTAACTGGTATTTATCACTGTATCAACAAATGAAACAGTATTTTATTGCTCCAGGAAGGGAAAGAAAAAAAAAAAATCTCAATTAAATTTTGTTTTCCTGGCAAAAAAATTAATTCAGAGTTTAATATATATAAACATGAAGATATGGTTTTACCCCCTACAGGATAGGGTCTTAAATGATACTTCCCTGTCAGCTACAAAACACGAATCACTTGTGCATTTCACGCACCTGGGTCTATAGTCCACATTTACTGTTTTGTACTTCAAGCATCATACTAAAACCAAACCAAAACAGACAGTACTGTTTGTAATCCGGGACTCTCAAGCATAGACCTCAGCCAGTTCAGAACCAGGAGAGGGTGGGGAATTTTCAGCCGCATCCAATCATGGCCATACAAACCATGTCTCTTTCTGACAGTGCCAGAAAGAAAGTACTAAAGCGCTGAAGTTACACACATTTCAGCAGCAGTAAATTTGAGAAACAAGAACATGATTTTCATTTTTAGGTAAGAATGCTACCCAAGATTATATATAAAGTTTGGGTTTTAAACGAACCCTTTTATCAGAAAAGCATTTCAACTAAAATCATCTTTATTTTTTGATTACATTTCTTCGGTTATTACATAAGTGACAAAAAGTTCTATGAATCAGAAAAGCAGTGAACCACAATAATAATCTGTCATTGTCTCAAAACACACCTTCCTACACATTTAAGAAAAAAATAGAAGGCAGCTGCAGTTGAGAAAAACTCTAGCATTTAAAATCATCAAAATGCATTCTGCACGTACAGGGCCTGACTCTGCACAGGATCCCAAAGTTAGCATGCTGCTTTAGGACCCACGATGCAAATACTCAAAAAATGCAGGTTCCAGACTTTATTTTAGAGCTCTGTGGCTACATTTGTAAATAAATTTTCAGGTAACAGTACTGTGTAATCATAATTGGATACAGAGACATTTACTAGACAGTCTTAATTATGGTATTTTGCAAATTAATTCTATGTATAAGTAGATTTTTAAAAGCAACATGAATCAGGCCAGTCTTTAGTCAATCAATCAGTTCTCTTTATGAGAGAGCCCTTTTCACACTGTCTGATCAGTCATTACCACAGCACAACTAGTCAAATAAGCAAATAATGCTTGAACTTTACTAGCATGTATGACATATAAATAAACACCATAGCGAGCACTGGGGAAACTGGTTTCTTTGGAACAACTAAAGCCCTAAGACTCCATTTTATTTAAAAAAAAAACAACTTTTTTTTGTATTTTGGAGATCCAAGCCAACTCACTAAGCATCATCCTTTAATTTAGACCACAATGGAGCTACCACGAAGCGAAAATTCAGAAGAAATTCTCATGTTAAAAAAAAAAATCAAAAACCAAATTACCTGTACCCAAGGGAAACGTAGCAAAAGCTGATACTTTTAAGTGCCTGCAATCCTAACATATTTCATCTGTTCGACAACCTTATGAAACCGCAGCGATACTACCTCGAGCTACCTTTACAACACTGCTGGCAAATGACACCTGTAAACCACCTGAAACTCTGCCTCTACAAGGGCGCTCGCGTCAGCGCACCGCACCAGGGCCCCGCACAGCACAAATCCACCAGACTGCCCTTCACGGCTACTGTGAGGGGACCGTGGCTACAGCCGCCGCGCGACGCGAAAAGCGGGAAGAGCCCCCTCAGTCGGGCCCGCGCGCAGCGACCGTTGGTTCCCCCGCGTGCGGTCTGTGGGCGGAGTTCCCGCCGCCGCCGCTGCAGCTCTAGGGGCCGGTGACCACCGCTCCGGGCTGAGGGCGAGTGTCCCCCGGAGCCCTTGGCGGGGATCCCGGGGGCCCTGAGACGTGGCCGGGCAAGGCGCTGTGGGTGTGCGCCCGGAGTGAGTTTTGTGCCGCGGGGCTGTGGTCGGGGGCTGGAGGGTTGCCCAGTCTTGTGGGGCTGGCGCGTTCAACCCTCAGAGCTGTGAGTGACAGACAGGCAGGCTTGGGAGATTTTGTTTTTTACAGTAAGTTAAAGGTGAAATGTCGTTTACATCTCAATTTGTCCCCCATTTAGGAGGTAGCAGACAATGTCTTTTCGGGGAAGAGGAGGTGGTGGAGGAAGAGGAGGCGGCTTCAATCGTGGAGGAGGTGGCGGTGACAGAGGTGGCTTTAACCGTGGTGGCCGAGGTGGCTTTGGCCGAGGTGGTGGACGAGGAGGCTTCAACAGAGGCGGATATGACCAGGGGCCTCCAGAAAGGGTAGTTTGTAAGTTATGTGAAGAGACCACAGCGTTTAATTTAGAATCATGGCTCCACATCTTCAGCTTGTTTGTTCTCTGTTTCAGTACTGGGAGAGTTCATGCATCCCTGTGAAGATGACATTGTCTGTAAGTGCAAAACAGAAGAAAACAAGGTGCCTTATTTCAATGCCCCCGTGTACTTGGATAATAAGGAACAGATTGGCAAGGTGGATGAAATCTTCGGGCAGCTGAGAGACTTTGTATCCTTCAAAATGTGCGACGTTCCTTAAAGGCCGGTGGATTATTAAATGGAATTTCTCTAGGATTTTAAAATGGCTCAAGGCTTGGCTACCAGTTAGATGGGAACAGTCACAAGTTGAGCTGCCAGTGTTGGTGACACTGGGTGCCTCATTCACACTGAGTGCCTTTCCAGTGTGACAGAGTACCTGCTGGCAGGCAGATGTTTTCAGTCGGTACCAGTACTGGCAGATGTCTTTTGGATGCCTTGTTTGAGATGTTCCTTTCTCTAGCTACCCAACCAAATTTTCTGCTGTAGGCTACTCCTCTATAACGGTTGAATCAAGGCAGTTGGGTTTTTTTGCATATTTGGGGACCTTGCTCTTGCTTTAGCTTATTATTTAATTATAAAGGTGAGTTAGTGCTAGGATATCCTGTTGCTTAAATTGTCAATAAAAGCAAGCTTGTGCTAGGATGCCTTCTAAAGCAGGCTTGTTGAGAGGGAGGCAGTGGGTCCATTCCCTCGTCCCTGCCAGAGTGACCCAATCCATCACAAAAGCAGGCAGCTGTAACGTGGCAGGAAAACAGCCTGGGTTGGGTGGCTGTTTGAGTATTGATAACTAGCTGCATGCATTTTCCTCTCCCACATTAAATGTGGAGTAAAATGTGCAGGTTTAAATTGCACTCACGCTCTGAATGTCTTAACTTGCAGATTTTATTCCAATGTGTCAAAATTATTTGAACTTCAGAAACTTGTTTTCTCTTTACAGTTCTCTTTTTACATACTCTACCCACTGGTGTGGTTTTTGTTATGCCTTAATATGTGGAAGGAAAGAATGATTTTACTATAAAATGTGCTATTTTTAACTATGAAAAAACCCTGAAACAATTGGAAATAGTTTCTCCCAATCTTCTAATTGCAATTTTTCGTTCCCGTTGGTGATTTTTAGCTTCAGTTATAAAATACTAATTTAGAAAATGTCTGAATGTGTCTTTCGTAGACCAAATCAAAATCCCATTTTCTCATGTTTTATTCCTGCTATGTTCCTTAAAGAAACTTAACAGTATTTTTCAGTGAAACTCTCTGAGAACATGAAAGCCTCTTCGTTTAAAAAAATGCAAAAGGTTAGCCAATCTCAGTAGTGGAGTTCTGCGGTGTGTCATCCGTTAGATAAATCTACTCTGCTGTCAGATAATGAAAGCTTTATTAAGTTTTTATTAACTTTAGAAGCTACTTGTCCACTGTAAATATGAGTATTCATTTCCTCCTTCTTTTGTATCTGCCACGTTCTTCCTTCTCCTGCCCTGTAAAAACTTATCTAAGAAATGAAACTCCTGCAAATACCATCTATATTTTATTAACTTGATAACACCGTGATTTATTTCTTGTCCACTTTCTTTTTTTGCCTATTTGTAGATGACAATTTGACCAAGCTGTGGGTATTTGTGAAGGGAGATGTTAAATGTGCTCTTCAGCTTTGGTATTTTCAAAGCCTAATGGAACTCTTCTTCCTACAGTTTTACATCGACCCAGCAAAGCTGCTTCCCCTTCAGAGATTTTTGCCGAGACCACCTGGAGAAAAAGGTGCTCCCAGAGGAGGTGGTAGAGGAGGACGTGGTGGTGGACGTGGAGGAGGAGGAAGAGGTGGTGGTAGAGGTAAGATCCTGAGAATGGAAGCTGTGGAATGTTGGGATTTCTGCTGTGAGGTGAATTGTGTTGTCTCATCCTTTGCTTGGTTTTGTTTGGTTTGTTTTGTTGTGAGGTTTTTTTGTGTGTTATTTGTTTGGGTTTTTTGGGGGTGTTTTTTGTTTTGTTGTTGGTTTTGTTGTTTTGTTGTAAAGCTGCAATTAAGTGCTTGAATATTACAACTGTATTGAAAAGAAAGATGTTATACATATTTGTTTGGTGACTCAACAGAAGAGGCAATGACACTTTTCAAATGCAAGATCTAGGCTTCTGTAGCTGGTTAAATTACAGCTCTGAAGTCTGGGGAGGAAGAGTGCTGATTTATAACAAAGATGGAAAGCATCACTACTGAGCAAACTTGTGGTAAAAGGTTGTAGATAATGCTCAGTGCTGGCGGTGAAAACTCTGTTTTTAGCATGTTCTAAATTCCAGCCTGGACAAAATGAAACTGGAAGAGGATAGAGTGTAGATTGGAAACATGAAGGAAATTCTTCACTCTTGAGGTTGGTGAGACAGTGACACAGGTTGCCCAGGGAAGCTGTGGATGTTCCATTGCCAGATGTGTTCCAGTCCAGGTTGGATGGGGCTCTGAGCAACCTGCTCTAGTGGGAGGTGTCCCTGCCATGTGGGGTTGGAACTGGATGATCTTTAAGGTCCCTTCCAACCAAACTATCAACAATTCTCTGAAAATACTTGAAATGCAGTGTTGGAGAGATGGATGAATGCCCTGGTAGATCTCATCTTCCTTGTTTCTTGAACACCATCCACGATATACTCCTCAGTTAAAGCTGTAGTTATTTTTTTCTTACATTACATTTTCTTGCCTCTTCTCCCTACCCTGCCCCTTTGCAGCAAAGCACAAGCATTTAAAAGTTTTTTGGTTTGATTAATGTAATGTTCTGCTGAGTTGCAATTATTTAATAATATAAATATTGATTAAAAATCAATTATGTGGTTTTTTCCTTTCATAAAAAATTAGCATGGAGTTTTTTAGTGTACTTATTATTTTGGACATTATATATCAAATATTGAACAATATGTGAAATACTGCAGAGGGTCCCTGGAAGAGACAAGGTACCAGAAATTGACTTAGTGAGTGTCCATAAATTGAAAGTTCTGGGCTTTTTCTGGTGTTCTTTTCTTTTTAGAAGCTGTCAATGAAATAAATTTTGATGTATAACAAAGAATTTGTATTCTCCTGAATGTGTAATTTCTTTCCTATGCTTAGGAGGATTTGGAGGAGGAAGAGGTGGAGGAAGAGGAGGAGGAGGATTCAGAGGAGGAAGAGGAGGAGGAGGATTCAGAGGAGGAAGAGGTGGTGGAGGAGGCTTTCGGGGTGAGTCTGCAGTTTTTACCTTTCAGTAATATGGCTCCTGATTGCTGAAGCTTTAAAAAAATACAACATTCTGATTAATATATAAATCTCTTGTAGATGTTTATAGCTTTATACACAAAGTTTCTATGCACCACAAGAAGCTGGCTTAAACTTCAGCATGGTATTCTGCAGTTTTTGATGCTTCTGTAAGACCAATTTTTTGCACTCAAAAAGGCCTGTGAGAACAGATAATGATGATAAATTATTCTACCAACTCATTTAGCATTATGCATATCATTTATTTGCTTTAAATGCATCTGTGAATTGTTCATTGTACTTTTCTTCCCTCTTAAAATAGGAAGAGGACATTAAAAATGGACCCACGAGAATCTTCCCGTTGTCTTAACTGTATCTTCTGCAGAAGTGAACAAGAAGAAAAAATTTTTGTAAAGGACCCTGAAAAAGTTCTTTATAAAGAACTTGAAGCTGTAAAATTACAATTATTTTTACACTTAATGACTGCTGTTCTACACATGAGGAGAGCATAGCACTGGGCCAAGAATTGAAGACTTCTCAGAATATACTTGAACCTTCTGAACTAAGCCAGGACTCAGTGTTATCATAAACTGTTCATTTCTGACGAGTGACTTAGTCGTTACTTGACTTCATGTTGGAGTTTGGAGTAAACAATCAAATTGAAATGGTTTTTTTCAAAAGACCCTGTGGGTTCCCAACATGGACATTCATCAGGATGAACCCGTTACCCGTGGGTGACCCATATTTCTTAGCATCTTTTTATACTGGAGCTTCTGGGTTGCTCTAAAGTGGACATGCTGTTTAAACAACCTTTGAGAACCCGTTGTTTTTACAACCTAAACTGCAAAATTTTGTGTTGGTAGAAATTTTTTTTATACATAATAACGTATAAAAGGAAAGGAAAAGAGCAAAGGATATTTTGTGGATTTTTCTGTATAAATCTCCATGAAAACCAAAGGCATTCAGATGTTCTTAGAAGCTGCTCTCTAATGCGTAAGACAAGATGAATACTATTGTTAAGTCAGCCATCAGTATCTAATGACACTGATACTAAAATGGCTAAGGGTTTTTAACTGCCCCACCTCCCCCTTAACCTGTTAATCTCGAGCTTTTGGTGTCGTGGCACCGCACCTCTGTGGTACTCTGAGTTTGCACAGGGCTAAGATTGGATAGCCCATTGCAGAGCTCCTCTGCACACAGTGCCTTCTGGTACGTACCGCTTTAAAAAGCTAGGAAACAGGCTGTGCCAGTCTTTGGTCTCTAACTGGATGCGTTAGGAGGGTTGCTGGAAAGCTAATAATGTGTCTCTTAAGGATGGAGGAGATTGGGGTGCCTCACGGCTCTAACTCTGGAAAGAAAGTAAGAATAGCAAAGCAGTATCTCCCTGAATTTCATCTGGAGCCTGGAGTTTGTTCATGGATTTTCATACCGAGGGATCTGGAGAATCATCCTCTTAAAAGTATTCTGAATATTGTGTTCATTATGGAAAGAGGCACCGGAATTGATTGTACCATTACACTTCTTAATTAAGGACTGCAGTAACAGGCAAATGAATTATATTGGTCTCCAGTTTAACAAAAAGCCCCAGTTAATTTATCAGCACCAGAATTGCTGTTACTGGCTATTTTAACAATTGTGTCTGGTAGTTTGAATAATCTCCAGGACAAAAATTGGAATAAGGTAGCAAAACAAACGTTCAAGAATTCAATTAAGTCTGAAAACAGATGCAACATAGGATAATTAATAAAAATGTTTCTCAGCTTACAAAAACAAACCACAAAATTAGAACATCTGCTAAATCTGCTTTTGTCAGAAGAAACTGAATCTACTCTTAAACCGCAGCACAATCGGGAATTGAGGAATACTGGTTATTTTCTTCTATTGCTACAGGCTTCACTTTAACCAGGTCAGTTAAATCCAGACCTCTAGAGATGTTTAGACTTTTGCTGTATATTTCTAGGCCTAAGTGAGGCTCTGACTTGAGGCGTTGTAGAATTGCCCTTTGCCTAGACAAAACCACGTGCAGCCGTTTCACCTCTGCCACACCACACTGCAGCTGAGCAATACCAACCTGCAGTGCAGCTGGAATTGTCATTACATCGTATTCCTAATTGCATCCTATGCTGTCCTGTGTTTAGGACAAGAGGAGATGAGCTTAAGTTGCTCCAGCGGGAGGTTTAGGTTGGATATTAGAAGAAAATTTCTACTGAGAGAGGGGTGAGGCCTTGGAACAGGCTGCTCAGGGAGGGGGTGGAGTCACCAGCCCTGGAGGGGTTCAGAAAACATCCATTTGTGGCACTGCAGGACATGGTTTAGTTTTCCTGATAATATTTAGTAGATGGTTGGACTTAATGGTCTTGAAGATCGTTTCCAACCCTACTGATTCTGTATTTCTTCACTGGTGCTGTAGTAGCTGGTTGTGAGGTAGCTGACTTTTGATCTTTTTCTTTTGGCTCTGGAAGGCTAACGTAACACAGTCCTCTCTTTATATTCCAGTTCCTGCTCTGCTTTGCCACTTTCACTGCTTGCTTTAGGGCCACACTTCTTCCCAGAATATCAGAAGACTATCCCCACCACCTTTAAATTGCATGATGTGACAGCTGATGATTCAGTTGCATCAAGTACCATCCTGCAGCCTAGGAGAAGAGGCGTATGCTTTGAATCTCACAGCAGATGGAGCAATGAGTCAGCCTGAAGCCACTGCAAAGTGAAAGCAAAGCCTTCTACATCTGTGTGTGGAGGTGTTAAAGAACAGTACCCCTTGCAGTGAGAGAAAAGGTGTCCAGAGACAATTTAGGTATTTGTGGAGTTTCTAGGATGTTCAGATGCTGATGGAAGAATTCACTCGAGGATTGGGTGTGAAATGAGCTGCCGTATGAGAAAACTTGTCTTTTTTAATTATCTTTTTTTTTCCTTTTTTTTTAATTTATTTTTTTCCCCTTCCCCAGATCACATTTGGTTGTGGCAAGGCCCATCCAGTCCTTGTTGTGTCTTCTCTGTAGCTGCTGACTGTAACAGATGAAAATCTAGCATCTTAAAAAACTGGAGATGATGCCTTGTCTGCAGTGTAGTGCTGCAATGAACTAGTTCTCTAATTTTATATGGTACCTTCCTCTCTGTCTTGAACTTCTAATTAAATTCTATTTGTGATCCTGTCACTCTGCTCCAGATCCTAGTAAGTGAAGCGTTTCTCTGCATGCTTACCAGATACCCTAGGATTTCTCTGCAGAAAATAGCAACGCTGGGCTCACCAGTGCCCTGGCAGAAATAGGTGTGTTGGCAGAAATGGGAAGTTTGAAGCAGCTGTAGTGTCTGGGGGGAAAAAAGTCCCAGTGCAGTCTGAAGTGAGGGAGGTGGGGGGCAGTTGCTAGTGGCAGCTCTCAGTGGCAGTTTGGTGTTCCCTGGATTTCCCCTCTGGCAGCCTTTGTGGCAAGCGGCTGGGCCACCTAAAGAACCTCTCATCTGCCTGCTCCAGCAGCAGAAAAGGGGTTGTCCTGCAGCATTCCTCGGGAATTCAGGAAGAAGATGGGCTCAATGCACCCCACAGCGCTCAGCTTCCCACCTCGGGTGGGTGCACTCGTCAGTGGCTGCACGTGCTCGCTGGTGGCAGAGGCAGACCGAGTCCAGTCTCCAAAATGCAGCTGCAAGTGAATGTGTTGGTCAGTGCAATATTTGACCCAGACATAGGGTCTGACTTTCACCTGGTTCTGAAAGCAATAGCTGGTCAATCATTCGGTTGCTTAAATGTGCTTAGAAACCTTGAGCCTTTTGTCCTTCCCACTTTATGGTTTTATACTTTTTCTAAACCCTTGCCAAAGAGAGGGCAATACACAGAGGTCCATTGTCAAGCTCAAATTGTTACCCTTTGAGGATGGCTTTAGTGCCCCTGTATTCCTTCTTGGAGAGAGATTTTTTTTCTCCCTTTGTTCTGTATCTGCTGGGACAGGATGGTTCAAAATAATTCATAGATTTCCTATGTTACGTAGACAGAGAAGTTTGGTGATGTGCAGGAAATAATTGCAATATTTTAATGCATGCCTGCAGCACTGCTGTAGAACAGGAAGGATTGGATGACATAACGAGTGTCACCGAGTGCCATACTGGTGCAAAGGTAGTTGCAGTTGTGCAAAGCATTGTCTTGGCAAGAAACGGTGGTGTCTTCAAAACCCAGCTACTTCATGAAGTATTGACAAGTAAAAGGTTTTTGTCAGGGCATTTTCTTCAGTCGGCTGAAAATCTCTTTAGTTTAGAGTCAGACTTTTCTAATCAACAGTTTAGATCTAGTAAAAGTCTCCATGAGGGAGGAAAAATATTTTCTTTATTGGTTTCCCACTGGGTTTGGACCATTTGCCTCTAATTGTGTAAAGGTTAAAGGGAAGTTCTGCCTCATAGAGCCCTCTCGTGGTGCTGAGCTTTGTAAACAGGGGAGGGCTTGTGTTAAAAGCAGCCTGCAGTTTTGGACTTTTCTGTTTTTTTTCTTATGCCAGTAATAAAATGCAACGTGCTAACCCATCTGGCTCAGGCACTGTGTTTCTAGCTTTCTGAATTATCTGTATACTTCAATATTTAATTCCTTGCTTTATCTTCTTGGCTTTGTTTTATGAACTGAGTGTTCTAGAAAAAAAATACTTTGAGGTTTATGATAAATAATGCATGCCTTTATTTTTGACATTTTTCCTCTCGATTCCTGTTGCTGTAAAACTGGCCAAGAGGAGATGGAGACAGCACACGGGATGGACTGCACTTAACAGAAACTTGCATTTTATCCAGCAAATATGTCCAAAATCTCTATGGTCTCATTAACTGCTATGCTTCAGCCTTTTCTTTTCTGAGCCAGTCAGCACTCCAAGCTCCGACTTCTGTGGAAGCTGCAAGATCTGAGATGCTTTTGAAAATGTTGCCAAAGTTTCGGGGGAGGAAAGTGAAGATATCAAATGATCACCGTGCTTTTATCTGTTTAGGCAGGACTCTGGGGCACTAGGGAGGCGGCTTCAGTGCCAAACAGATTGTCTTTCCTTTCAGAACCCTCCCACCCTGTTCCTCTCTAATCCTTTTCTGACAGGGAAAATACCACAATAATGTAAATACCCTGAGAGCTGAAGACTGAGAGTAGATCAGTGGCACTGAAGAAAATGTTTGCTGCTAAAACTGTGACACACAGCCTGCAGTAATGATGACTGAATGTCGTGACTGCACGAGTTTGCCATCACCATTTCCTTATCTTTAGATTCCAATGGGTGAAGGCTGCAGGACGGCTGTTGGGAAAGCTGAGGAGTGGGAGGGAATGCTTCCCGAGTGTTTCGTGGGATAGGGAAGGGAGAGCTCCTCAGCGGTGCCTCTGTCCCCTCGACCTCACTGCTGCTCAGAAGACACGGCCCTGGGCTGGGAGCCTGCTTGAGCTGCCTGTGAACCAGGTACAACTGGAGAACCACTGATCGCTCATCCTTGTCACTTTTATACCCAGTATGAGTACAAAATTAGAGGCAAAAACTGAAGAGTGCAGGTGGGAACCACCTTTGACTGCCTACACTGATCTGCATGCAAGCCTTTTGGGCGAGGGTTTATTGCAGCTCACATTTATGCACGATTTTATTAAAGATCCTGACTTTGGCGTGCTGCTACCTCATCACTGAAGAGAAGAAAACATGGGTTTCTGCTGCTCAAGGTGTTGGAAAATGCCTAATAATTTCCTGCCAGGTGACATGCTTTGGCAAATTTACAGTAAGCTTTTGTGGCTGTGTAGAGAGGGAGGGTCTGGCATATTCAGCAGCCCTTTTCTGCAGACCAAGGGAGTTTAGAAATGCAGCAACTGAGTTTTCTGAAAGTCATGCTTCACTTGGGAAAATGCTGGTCTGTGTTCTTCCCGTCTCTCGTGTCTAAGAGTCTTGAAGCATTTCTTTCAGGGTTTGAAGGGGAGAGCTTTAGAGAAAGCCTATCCTGCTTTTTAAAGGAACTGGCATTTGTGTCTTTGTGTTCTGCTGCAGTTTTGTGTGTTCGGTGTGAGGATGGGAATTAATTCCAAGCCAGGCTGATGACCAACTGGCCTGAGCCGACTTTTGTTGAGGTTTCCGAAACATTGCACAAGAGCTTTGAAGGGAAAAAAAGTTTGGAGGCATGTGACAGTTAATCTCTTTAGCAGTAAGAATGAAGTTTAAGCATACCGTTGGAAATGTACTCGGTTCTGTGCTGCTCTTTGTTTTAATTAACAATCTCTTGCATAGATTGGGAGTGTAAACTTCTTTGCCCTTTAGTCCAATTAAATGGTGCTTGGAGGCTGTCAGTGGTGGGGGGAACACCTCCCTACCCCCTTTTTTTTAATTGTTTGGTGAGTCTGTTGAATAATGAAAGAATTGGCTTGACAGGCTTTTGTAGTGTTTCGTCGTCTTGATGAATTATTGCAGAGGATAGACGACAGTCTCTTGTGCAAAATGGATTGGAATAATTCATCCAATTCCTCAGAAAGTGACAATGAAGCTCATTCAGCCTTTACCCAGACTGAGCACAACATAGTTGCAGCTTACTTAATAACAGCAGGTATGGGCATCATCAAATTGTTGCATAACTTTTGAAAATAGTACTGTAGATCTGAACGCTCATTTTGTGTAGGAGCAGCCGTGGTGTTTCGCTTTGTGTTACGCAGAGGTCTGCTGGCTTTTCTTCATCGTTTCATGACAAGCTAGCAATCAGCAGGCTGAGCGTTGCGCGCGAAAGCGTGCGGAAACATCTAAGTTTTCTGCTCTATATTTGAAGGCAGCGTTGTGTCTCAAAAAATGTATTTTGTTGATGTGTAACTGTAGAAGAGAGTGAGAATTAATTTCTGCCAGCTTGCAAAGAGATAAAAATAGGGCATAGCTGTCACATCTTGCATTTTTCTGTGATGTGCTTGAAGCTATCTTGAGATTGCTCCTGGGCCACATGTTGGTAGTAATATATGTGTAGTCTGAGCATGTGAGCGGGTGTCTGTTAGGGGGATGTAAGGGGAAGGGTTGGAATGTGACTTGGGGGGAGGGAGCTGGTCATTAATCAGAGAAGAGCAGACTCCAGCTGCAGCTGTATTTCTGTATTTTTCACTGATGACACGTTAGGAAAAGCACACTGGAAGGCATGACATTGTGTTTGTTCCCTGTGACTGCAGTGGCCTTTGGCTTAACTTGAATGATTATAGATTTTTATTTTTTTTTTTCATTATTTTCCCCCCCTTGAAAACTTTCTCACTGTTGTAACCACAACTGCTTCAGCAATGTTCTTCTGAAGCGTCGAGTACTGTAGCAGTGAAACATCAACCTGAGCAAAACCTGAAACCTACTATGTATAAAAATAGACTTTCTATACCTTTATTATGGAGAATTAAATCCGTTTGTAGCTACTTTATTCATAGACTGTACCATACGTTTTCTCTGTTAAAATCAGCTTTTCAATTACTTTAATATTTTAATGTACTTCAGGTTTATATGAAACACTATGACCCATGGTCACATTTCATTTAGCCCGTCTGTTGGAAGTGGTGAGTATCAAATTGCTGGTCCACTAAAGAGGGCATTTGGGAATGCAAAGGCAATCATTAATTTTAGGTTTTTAGTGAAATGGGTAGAACAGCTACTCACACAGATCAGTAGACTTGTTATGAAGCTGTAGAGACGGATGATGGCCAAATCCTGGAAGGCTAGATACATTCTGCTGTACTACCCCCACTGGATCCATTAGATGCAGCAACTGTGTATGATACTTGCTATATTTTAATTAAAATTGATTACATGGTACATAGCAAGGTGGTCTTTTCAGATAGTTTGACCACCCGGTGTTAGGGATCAAAGATATCATAGGTGATCAATGGGATTAGTCAGAGTCAACCCAGCTCTTCTTTCTTAATCTTGCAATGGAAATTAAATGTCTTAAAAAAAAGTTGGATGACTTTGTGTAGTTTGTTTGTTTGTTCGTTCTTTGTTTCTTATTATAACTGGGGGAATCTAGTGAGTCTTTCAGCTGCAGCTTGGACTTTGCTTTCTCACTGAGGAATATTTTTGACAGTAAGGTCTGTAACATCATTGAAAGTATGATTGATGGCTTTGCAAATGCCTTACTGCAGCAAATCTTAACATCTGGAACATTTAAGCTGTGTTAATAAGCAGATGTCTAAGAATAAGAATGAAGTACAAATAGTGTTCATTGTTCTGATTTTTAAAAGGTTTGAATGTTTCTCTCTTTTGCAAAAATACTTGCTTTGCTTTCTGAGAAGGCAGTAACTGTTAAGTATTGCACTCCACTGTGGTCGGTGTATTCATTTTAATCATGACACCAGGGATACTCAGGCTGCAGGAAGCAATACCACCTCATAGATATCCTTCAGATTATAAAGGTGAAATACTCTGGTATTGCTTTAAAATGCTAACTGGGAAAGTAAATTCCCTGCTATACACAAATTTAACCTTCATCGTGTTGATGCTGCTACTCCTGTGTCTTAACTCTGTTAGGGCAATTGGTCTGCATTTAGTTTTCATTGTTTTCCTGGGAAGAAAGAAAATAGAAATTCTGGTATCAATTGGGTCGTGAGGTTTTAATCTTCATCTTCACAGAGCTACAAGGTTTATTTAAAGAACTGTGGCAACAATTGCCTAACCCTAAGATGTTTCACAAGCCAGGTGGCAGCATCCATGTGCATTTTCTGAATCACATGAGTTTGTCCCAGCTGATGATTTCAGGTTCATGAAAGTCTTGGTCTTGATCCCTGCCCTTTAAGAAATCATTAAATCATTTTGGTTGGAAAAGACCTCTAAGATCATTGACTCCAACTTTAAACCAACGCCGCCAAGCCCACCACTAAACCCCATCCCTGAGTGCACATCTACAGCATTTTTTAAATACCTCCGGGGATGGCAACTCGAATGCTTCCCTCAGCTGTAGCACTGAAGTGCTTTAAACTGATTCTTGCCCTCAGGTTTCATGGCTAATTTGGGGTTATTGTTTAAACTGCAACATGTTTGTAGTTTGACTAGGAACTGATGTTAGAGATTTGTAGCTCTGTGTTGCAGCGTTGACAGTGACAGAGGTGGAGAATGTTGTACAATACTAAAAAACCTCCTTCCACAGAGACCTGTCAGCAAAAGTGAAGCTGTGTGTGTGTGTCAGGTTTTTGGTGGAGTCGGTAGAGGAGCAGAAATCCCACTGTAAAAATAAATAATAAGTAAAGATGATGGATTGCCAGGGAACTGGAGCAGGACGGGCAGCGACTGTGAAAGAAGATGGGTCTGTTTTTGGGAGTCCAGAATTACGCCTCAGATCTGTGATGATGAACACTGTAGTGTTTTGATTCCTAGGAGAAACTTTTTAAATAAATAAGAAAAAGAAAAATTCCGAGGGGCATTTCCATGGATAATGTGTCATTAGACTTTTATTTAGTTATATATTTATTTATTATAAATATATGCTTATGAAAATAACCTTCCACTTCTAATTTAAGTTGTCCAGACTATGCAAATGTTTGTAAGATTATGATTTGGTTCAGTGATACCGTAACAACTGTGCCAGGCTAGGGAATCTGAGTGACTTACAAATTCCTATTACTTACAAGTTGTTTTTTTTAATGGATCTGTTGGCTTGAACACGCTGGAATTCTCCATTTTACCGAGTCTTTCTCTGCTGAGGTGCAAGGGGGAGATTTTAACCTTAATTAGCTGTTTATTAACATCTGTTTATTAATTATAGTGAGTTAGTAAAAGTTTGAGGATGGCAGTTTGTCCTGGATATCTCTGAAGAGAATAAAACCAGGAGTAAAAAAACCAACCCTGTTTTGTGGGAGTGCTGTGTACACTCACTTTGGGAGTCATGCAGTAGATTTGGCTCAGAGGAAGGAGCAGCACGGTGTCTGAATTGCACACAATTCAGTGTCTGAATTGCAATCCTGGATGCTTTCCAGTATCTGCTGGGCTTGCTGTCATTGCATCAGAAGTCCCAGGTTTAGCAAAACAATTTTTAGCCCTTACCGAATCCAAGCAAAAGTTACTTAATTGGAAAAGCTTCTCTCTTCATCTCAGCTATTTTCTTTGCAAAATTAAGCTTGACTAAAAATAAAACTTGTTTAGGACTCGGATGTTTCAATAGGCTGCATTTTCCTCTGCACGCGTATTACTGGTTGGTGTGTGTCCTTTGTAAAGTTTCTCTTTTTCTGTTTTTTTTTCAGGAGTGATAAGCATTTTCAGTAACATTGTCGTGTTAGGCATCTTTGTTAAGTACAAAGAGCTTCGGACAGCAACCAATGCAATTATTATCAACTTGGCTTTTACTGACATTGGTGTTAGTGGCATTGGTTACCCTATGTCGGCTGCATCAGACCTGCACGGAAGCTGGAAATTTGGATATACTGGATGCCAGGTATTGCAGTTCAGGCAGAGAGAAAGTTTTGAGCATTGAAAGCCATCTGAGAAACAAGTAGGAGCTCTACCTCACATGAGTTCTTTTAAGAGATAAGTTGGAGATGCAAATTTGACTTCAGACCTGAAGCTGATGTTCTGTAATGGCAACAATTTCCAGATGTGGGATTTTGTGTGAATCTTTATGCGGCTACTGTTTGATGATGAGCTTGACAGATCTTAGTGAGTTCAGATCTTAATGAATTCTGCTTGGCTTTCTTTGGATGGGACTGTTAGGACACCCAAAACGAAGGCCTGCAAGGTTATTGGTCTCCATTAAAGATTTAGCCTGATTTTAATGTCTGCCTTTTTGAAAAGATAGACTGACTGAATAATTATACTTGCATAGCAGTATAATTATTATAATTATTATTATTATATATAATACCCTTTGCTCTCTGGGTACTGTGATTTAAATCTACTTTTCTAAAAGATTCTTGGGCTTAAGCACCCAGGAAGATGAGCAGTAATGTGAAGGTGTATGCTCAAAATGCTGAACTTGGGGGAACACTAAGAACACCATGGATTTTTGACCTTTATATAATGGATGTTTATAACAATCTGAGGTGGCTTGCCTGGGTACACAGTTATTTCAAGCTCAGAATTCAGTCACTCTGTTAGGATTCCTCACTTTTAACATGTTTGGATGGAAACTGACTTGTAGTGGGTTGAAGTAGATCTGAAATCTCACTACCAATGCTTTGGGAGTTAAGATCACCCAAAGCACAACTCATGTCAACCTCAACTAAGTGAATCCCGTGAACAGGGATGGCCAAATGTCGTGTGGTTCTATTCCAGCCTCTGGTGGCATGTGGTCTGGCACAGGGCTCTGTATTTCTGAGGTACCAGTGGTAACACAGCCCTCCCAGTCATCATTCCTGCTCAGGTTGCCCATGATATGACTGGGCAGATGCTTTGGAGCATGCTGGGGCTGCAGCGTATGTCACTGTGCAGTGGATCTCACACATGTGAAAATGGGGCTGGTGGGGAAAATTGATGCACCATATCTGTGCAATAAGTGTAGTTACATAGAGGGGAAAGGGTGATAATTCAGGACCTCACATTTGCTAAAGCTGTAACTTTTTTGACGAATCAAATGCTCTTCAGATTTCTCTAAGGTATATTGAAAACATGAACTGATCCCCCTCAAACTCCAAACTCTCTCTGAATCTCAGAATTTACGTACTGGCTATGGTGCTGGTTTGCTTTTTAGACTACTGTCTTCAGGATTTCTGCTGTGCATACAAGCAGGTTGCTTTTGAAATGCTTCATTTTATATGAGCCAGCTCCAAATTGCCTGCATTGAATTAGTTCCTTCAGTACCTTGCTTATGGAAGAGAACACTGGCTGAATGTAATGTATCACCGTGCCTTCGATTCTGTCCACAACTTTGTGCTTGTACCTCTGAAAGGTTTCTCAGAGAGGTTGGGTTTTTTTTGTGTTGTTTTGTTTGTTTGTCTGTTTTTAAATTTTATTTTTTTAATTTGCTTTCATTTCAGATCTATGCTGCCTTAAATATCTTTTTTGGGATGGCCAGTATCGGTTTGCTCACTGTTGTTGCAATTGACCGTTACCTGACAATCTGCAGGCCTGATATAGGTACTGTACTTAGGGTCCAAGACTGTTCCCTGTGAGGCTTCTATGAAATGAGTTGAATTGTACTGTTTTCTCATGAATGACTCCATAACTGCTGAGCCTAATTGGAATTGAGGGGCATGATTCGAGAGTATTTGGTGAAGTTTTCGAGTTGGCATGGATGGCAATGCTTGTGAGAGTGAAAATTTCCCAATTAGGCTGTTACTCTGTTTAGAAATTATATTTCTGTGGCTGTTTCCAGTCTTTAGAGACACACGTCCTTATACAGAAGCACACGAAAAGCCTCTGGCTGTGGGAAGTTTTGATCTCTGACAAATGGGTTTGTGCCTCTGGTGTTGTGTTTACACTGCACTGGATGCTTTTCTCTCCTCTCTGTTACAGCTGCATTGTAACAGTTAATTCCTCTGCCTGAAATCATGCAAAGGTGAACTAGAATGCTCTGTTGCATAACGAGCTTTTTGGTGTGGTGTTAGGATCAGGTATTGCCTGTGTGCTGCGAGTTGGAATTGGTATTTACGTGGTGTTTAAAGGCTGGAAAGCTTGAGGTGTTGTTCAGCAGTACGAAATAGGTATGCTGCAGTGTTTGGGAGCCCAGATCATTGCTGACCTGGTATGTGCTTGCTGGAAGCCACTTGCTATTGAAGTTCAACTCTGGAAAGACAAAAGCTGGCAACAGTTTGTGATTGTATGTGCTTGGCTACAGGAAGAAGAATGACCACCCGTAGCTACACCACTCTAATCCTCGCCGCTTGGATCAATGCTGTCTTTTGGGCTTCCATGCCTACTGTAGGCTGGGCCAGCTACGCTCCGGATCCCACTGGAGCGACGTGCACAGTAAACTGGAGGAAAAATGATGTGTAAGATTCCCCTTCACCTTTTTCTTTTCAATTTGCTGTCTCGTTGAAGGCTAAGCTTGTTCAATTCACATACTGTTTAATTCATTTTATTTAATAATATGCACATAGCTTCTTTCTGAAGTATGAAGACTCATTTATAAAAATCATTTGAAAACAGTGGAAATAATAAGGAGCAAGTCAAGAAAAAAATATAGGAAATGAGCCATGCCTGAAACCAGCAAGACCTGTAATTGCAATCATAAAAAAAAATATAGACAACTAAATAAAATTCTTCTAATTCTTTAAAAGCTTGTTTTAAAATTTCATAATCAGATCAAAATATCAAATGCTTTAGTAATTTTTCCTGGATGACTATTTGTAAGTTACTGTGTTTTGTTTTTCTGTCTTATCAGGTCCTTTGTTTCCTACACAATGAGTGTAATTGCTGTTAATTTTGTTGTACCCTTAACAGTCATGTTTTACTGTTATTACAATGTTTCCCGGACAATGAAACAATATACCAGCAGCAACTGCCTGGAGAGCATCAACGCAGACTGGTCTGACCAAGTGGATGTGACAAAGGTATGGCAAATGAGAGCACGTTTTGTTTTAATCCTCTTCTTTTGTGATCAAGTCTTGGGGCCAGGGGAACGGTGCAGCCTTTCCTACATTCCCCCTTTCCCTTGCTTGCTAAATATTAATTGAAATTTAGCCTTGGTGAAAACCCTTGGCTTGACTTACGGCACTAGGTTCTTTACTTGTGGCCTAATACTCGTTCCAGATTAATAGCTGCTTGGCAGACTGAGAACCATGTAGATTTTCCTGGCCTCTGCCCTCTGTCATTACACAGAAATGTACTCCAGAGGTGTCCCAGGAGGACTTTTCCCCTTTGTGTCTGCAGAGTCCTTAGGCTTTCTGCTAGCTTCACATACGTATCTGGTCTGGAACGGATTGGCCAACTCTGATTTGAACTCGTGGCCTAGAAATAAAAGTGTATTTCTGAACTCCCAAGCTGTGTGATTTCGATCCCTTGTTCCTTTCAATCTGTTGAGCTTCCCTGTTTCTTAGGTAAACAGTAGCGAAAGTGAGTTATGGCATAAAAATTAGATATCCTTCCTGGAAGGTTGACATTCTTTTAATGATAAAAGTCCTTGAGAAAGCTTGAAGCTCACTAGCAACTTTGATTTATTTTTTTTTTCCTTTGGTAAATATATGATTTATGTTTGGGCATGATAAAAGTGAGCGAGGATTGGACAGAAGATTCTGTAACTATGCTTTTGAATTACTTATCAGTGCAAACTTAACATTCCTTGGGAAATCTTCTCATTGCTGAATTCTGAAAAATGATATTTTAACCTAAAAATAGTTGAGTGTTTTGCCCTTTTAAAGAACTTTCAGAATGCTTGAAACTGAGATTTCAGTTATAAATTTAGACTCGCATTTTTGAAGCAAATACATTTTTCCTGATTTGCAGTTGCTGATACTGAGGTATATTTAAAAAAAAAAAAATAAATGGAAGCTTTAGATTTAAGCAGTACCCTTCTTTAGAACTGGACTGCTTGCTTTTTCAGAAATTAGCATTTTCTAAACTTTCTACACACCAAGTAAACTTCTAAAGCAAAGGGCTCTTTATTTACATGATTATCAATATTGTGTTTGTATTTAAATAAGAGTCTCCTGAGAGAGTCACTGCCTCTTTATTGGTCATACTCTGGAACAGCTCATACAAAGTAGTCATTTACTTCTTGTTTCTTGCTTTGTTCTTCCCTGAAAGGATGACCAGAGGTGTAGGTTAACACCAGTAGGGAAGGATGACCAGAGGTGCAGGTTAACACCAGTAGGGAAGGATGACCAGAGGTGCAGGTTAACACCAGTAGGGAATCCTGTAGGTATGAAGTGCCTGCAGGTTGTTTGGTTTGCTAGTGTTGTTTTGTCCTCTTGATTAATTTGAGATTTCAATTCCAGTTTTCATTACTGATTCCTGTCCCTGACAAAAGCCAGAAAAGCGTCCCAGTTGATTGCTTGCCTACCCTCTGTCTACCCCCGTTTGTCAGTGTTCAGTTCTAGCTGTGCTCTGTTCAGGGCTCTTAGCCACAAGATGCCCAGGTTGTTCCCTCTGACAGGCAGGCAGAGAAGACACAGCTGCTCAGACACCTCCTCAGGATGATGCTTGACCGTGACTGTCATGCTTCGTTAAACCAAGCATGTGCTCAGGGTTGCTTAAGTATGTGGCCTGAGCCTTTGTGTCCTAGAAAATATAATTTCTTTTATTTAACTGTATCACAGTTAACTCTTAGGAAACTTTTTTATTAACAGCCCCATTTGGATTAGATTGTTCTCTCTGTTCATATTTCCTGTTTGTACTAGCATCCCAGAGTTACCTGTTACAGTGGTCATAATTCCTCTGGGAAGTCCTCTCTGGCCATTTAAACATCTAATGGATGGATTTAACACAGCCTGTGTGCTGACTACGAAGGAAGGTTGCACACAGTGAAATAAGAGTGCCAGAATACACAGCAGTGCCACGTGCTGCTGAATCCCCCAGTGAAAGTTCATTATAACCCATCAACATTTGTGTGCTTGTTTATGTGTTGTTATTTGGTTCTGGAAAGCTCCATTTTCACACAGGTTCAAAATGCTTTTGAGGTTAGGTTCTGAGGTCTTCATCTTCAGGTACTACAGGTTATGTGTCTGTTCCTCTTGTTTTACAGATGTCTGTTGTGATGATCGTAATGTTCTTGGTGGCGTGGTCTCCATATTCTATTGTGTGTTTATGGTCTTCCTTTGGAGACCCAAAGAAAATTTCTCCTGCAATGGCCATCATAGCTCCTTTGTTTGCAAAATCTTCCACATTCTATAATCCCTGCATTTATGTCATTGCAAACAAAAAGTAAGTGTTCCTAATTTAGTAGCAGTCGACTTCATGATTTTAACATATCATTAACTGCAGAAAATCATCTGTTAATTATGACAAACAGATTAACAAAGAGATTAAAGGGTAAGCCACTGTTGACTTCCAAAGATGACCTTTTGGACAGGGAAGTCAAAAAGAAAGTATTTTGATCATCATCAGAGCATATGATACAGATTTTTCAGAACATGCCAACAGCTTTTGTAAGACAGTTGTGAAAATTCCTTTGTGGTTCCTCAAAGGGGTTCATTACAGAATTTGGGTTCCAGCAGCAGCAGCCTGGTTTTAATGACTGTGACCGAAACGCATGGCCTCTTAGTGACATGTAACTTCTATTTCCTTGCTTGATTTGGGATGTGTCACATTCTGGCTGATTGGGATGGATTGACACTTCTCATCAAACAAGCGAAACTTGCTCTTCTGCTTTGAGCAGGCACATCAGATGCTCTAACCAGGCCAGTGCCTCTGACTGAGAACTGCCTTTTGCAAAGAGCCATCCAGCCAACCTAGAAACAGGAGCTGTGACTTCTGTCTAGGTGAACTTGTCTGATCCTGATGAGTCAATGCAAAAACATCCTGGTTTTCCCCATTCTGTAAGTTTATCTTTGCTATGACTATACTCTGTCCTGGGATAAGCAACCCCCGTTGCTGTGACCCCTGTTATAGAAGAAGCAATGAACGGAGGAGTTATCCCTGTACCTGGAAGTGAAAGAGACTCTGGTCCTTTTCAATTCCAAATGCACTCTTTTTGATTAACTAAATTTAATCAAATTGAAAACTGTTGTAATGCTTAAGGCCAGCTTATCCAGTTTTAATTTGCATTTGATTCTCCAGCTAACAACCTTTCCCTTTCTTGTCCTTTGCAGGTTTCGGAGGGCAATCCTGGCAATGGTGCGATGTCAGACAAGACAAGAGATAACTATAAACAACGCCTTGCCCATGAGTGTATCTCAAAGTGCACTGACATCATAGAACTTAAGTCCTTTGCCTGCCTAAGTTACATGGAAAGGAGTGAAATCTGGGTTAAAGTTAATTAATCTTTTGGAAGATTAATGCTTTGGAATAATAATCTGCCCCAGTCAGCCAGCTGTTTTCTGTTAAACTCAGTGATCTTTATAGATAGGTTAAGGAGACAAAAAAGTTCAACGCCCCCATCCCCGAGACTTTAGTTTTTGAGAGTGAGAATTTTTGGCCCAGTATGTCTGTCCCACACTAAAAAAGCCTAGTGAAGTGGCCACAGTGACTCTTACAGGGTTAGCCAAGGTGACACAGGGGAAGGGAGAGACTGGAGCAGGAAGCGTTGGGTTCAGTAACATAGATTTTGCACCTCTAATTCCTTTCATGAATTACTTTCCTTCAGCTTCCCTGGAAATTTTTCCAGACTTGAAACATTCTGGATTTTCCCTGTGTGTATTTCTATATCACGTGTCCATATTGATAAGCTTTGCAAAGTTCTGTTTCTGTGACTATGTTATCAAAATATCTAGCCAACCCCGACAGAACCTGTTACCAGCTTTTAGGATTTTGAAGGAGTTTCAGGATGTTAATGTATTTTTAAAAGTTTTGGCTCACATAACCAAATGAATTTGTAGGAAGAGCAGCTTTCGTTTTAGTCGTAGTACATTTCTAGCGCTTGTGACTGCACAGCAAATCCTGAAAATGAGACAAACAGACCTTTGGTGATGTGAGCAATGGATTTATTCAGGATGGAAAAGATGACTGTATAGATCTATTTATGAATGGTAGTACATACACTCTTGATTCTTCTCAGATGTTAGGAATAAATATCTCCTGTTAGTATATATGCATGCACCTGAAGTTTGGCTTTGCAGTGTGTAATTTATTTAAGATATATGTGGGGTTTTTTTTGGTTAAAAACCTGTTTTTACAGGATTTTTTTAAAGCTCTGGAATATAGGCTTCCTATTAATTTGTAATTTTTAGTATTAAAAAAAATGCTGTGTAATATCCTCCTGCTGTACCAGATTTCTTTCAGGAACCTTGGAACATTCCATGGACAGTAATTCATTGCCTCTTAGAAGGAGCAGAGATATTTTATTATATATTAACCCTACAAGCTACGTATTAAAATAGCCCTGAAACCTGTTGGATATGATTTGAAACCGTGTGTTCTGACAGAATAAAGAGTGAGCTGGGTTAACTGATCCCTTTCAGGATACATTTGAAGGTTAAGCAACTACAGATCTCAGCTAATCTGATGTAATCTGCTGTTACTAAATGGATGTCTACATTCACATTTGTAGCACACTGCACACGAGTGCCTAGGAATAAAGTTTTCAAGTCTTTTCCTATCAGTTCTGCTGGGAGGAAGCCATGTATCTGTTTCTTTACTTCTACCTCCTAATGGGCTTTTTTGAAGAGGTGCATGGGTTTTGTCCTTCACAATGCACTTGCGTTTACCATGGCAGAAGTGATGGCACTGGAACCAGGTACCTGTTTTATTATTTGTTATACAAGGCAATTTATAAGGAAAAGGGTCGAAGAAATTGGAAAGAGCATTCTCATACATTGCAAATTGAACTGAATTGAAACTATGCTAGAACACTGAGTTCTAGCATAGCTGAAATAAAGGCATATTTTCCAGGGGTGTTCTATGGTTAGCAGCCTTCCTGAATAGGAGCAGATGGTGATTATAGCTTTGTACATAGCAAAGAGCTCCTCTAAATCTGCCTCTTTTGCAGAAGGCAATTTCTTTCTGCCCCATGATTTTCCTACTATTGTAATATCCTTTCTGTTTCTAGAAGCTAGTTGTCTACTGTAAGGTGATTCTGGTTTAAATAAATCCAGTAGTAGTTTCTTCTTCTTTTATTTTTATTTTTTTTTTATTTATTCTGCAGGAAAATTGTAATTTTTGGTCATAAAAAGCTTGGTTTGAAATTTGATGATCTGTGTATTGCCATGTCAATGTTGGGAGATACTGTTTGTCTTTGCTACTTGTTGTTGCAATGTGTAAAGCTGCATGAGGAGAAAGTAAAATAGAGGAAGAATATAGAGGAAAGGGGGGAAAAAATTAAAGATAGGCTTATTGAGGAGAGGGCAATCTTCAAGCATATATGTGCAAACAACATACCCCCAGAGAACTAAAAACATACTGATTCTTGAAAATGCTGACTGAACCCATTTCACCGAAATCAACTGGAGCAGAAAGTTCTTAGCACCCCTAAAAAGCAGTTCAGTTCCACAAAGACACCAGAAAGAGGGCTAGAAGCTCTCCTTTAGAGAAATATTCAGTTTTCAGTCTATTCTAAAAAGTAGACAAATACTCTGAATCTTGATCCTGCAGAAAAAATGAGAAATTAGTGATCCAACATTGTGAATGTTAATAGAAGAGGTGGCGTGCAGTTCCTGCTTGTCCTTGAGATACACGCCTCTATCATTCCGTATACAGTCCCTTCTGGGTTTCAGTTGTCAGTAGGATGATGGGCAGAAGATGGCACTTGCACACTTTATAATCAAGCAAATCTAGTTTTCATGTGAAAGTATAATGGCTATTTTATATTTTTCTTTTTCTTTAGAAACTCTTCATTTGTCTTTTCCTTTTTTAAATGCAGAGGACTGTTCTTGATTTGACGTTCTCTATTCTGCTAGTAGTGATGCAGAAAGTTGTAACATCTGCATTTAAATCTGAAATACAAATACCTGATAAAGAAATGCTGCTCTCTCCCCTCTAGGTCTGTGCTCTGCAATGATCCTGACATGTATGAGATCCCCGTGAACGTTCCTGTGGATACTGTAAAACTTCGCATAGAGAAAACTGTCATACGAAGGATTCCAACCGAAGCCTTTTACTACCTGGTAGATCTCAAATACCTGTGGGTAACTTACAACTGTGTAGCCAACATTGATATCAGCAGTTTCTACAACTTGAAACAACTGCATGAGCTACGGCTGGATGGTAATCTGCTCTCGACTTTCCCTTGGGAATCCCTGGCAGAGATGCCCAATCTGCGGACTCTTGATCTGCACAACAATAAGATGACCAGCATTCCTGCTGATGCTGGCCGCTACCTGAGAAACCTCACCTACCTGGACATATCCAGCAACAAACTGACCACCTTGCCATCAGACCTGATGGACATTTGGCCCCCCTTCTCAGAAGCTGTCCTGTCCAGGAACACGGACATTCTGGCAACCCAGAGAGTCATTCTGGGTATGTTATAAAGCCTGGCTCTTTCCTTATTAAAATGTACCTAAATACATTTATTGCAAGTGAGAGCAGGGAGGGGACCAGCCTGGGAGTCAGGACAGTGGGTTTTATCCAGGTCAGTCTTCTGTTTTGCTCTGTGATTATAGATTTATTTTTTTGCTGTTGGTGGCAGAAAACCATCACATGAAAATCGTGGTCTCCAGGTATGTTGTTATCTCAAGGTTATACATCTGAAGTAAAATCTAAAAAAAAATAAAACAACCAAACAAGCCAACACAAAAGAAGCAAACAAAAACCAAACCCCCCAAAAAACCCCAAACTACACCCATACTTCTCCCCTTCCTTCTGGCAACCACCTGCAGGCTTTGCTGGTGCAGGCACTTTGCCAGCTTCCTCTAATCCTGGCAAGCCCTCCGGTGCCAGCATTGTGTTCTCTGGAGACTTGGGATGTGACCTTTGGATCATTTTTCTTTCTGAACTACAACTGGATTTGAACAGAGATCTCCAGAGGAGAACACATTGGATTCGAACAGCACCTTGCTTCCCTTTTTTTATTGCTCTCTGCAATCATTAGAGACTTGGATCGGAGAATGCAAAATGCCAGGTGGTACTTTCACTGTGTTCTGTTGAGTAAATCTACCTTAGGGGAGCTGTGAATGATTAGCTGAATTTTCTTTCATTGATATCATAGCCTTGTGATGGGTATATCCCAGTGCAGACAGAGCTTGCTACAGAAGAAACTCCCTAGTGAATCAAAACCCATCCCCTTCCTCCGGAGGTTAGAAAGTGCAGTGCTCTTTATGTCATCCCTTCTTTTGCCAGGTTTACTAAGTCTCCACTAAGAGTTAGTTTACTACTGATGTTACTAGAGCTTGTGAAGTGGTAGCTGTGCCACCCACCCTCACTGCCAGAGGCTCCTCTTTAGGTTGCTGTTGATGGGCTGTTACAAAGCAGTTGTTTGTCAGGAATGAACTGTTGATAGAAACTCTTCGGCTAGAAATAGGACCTAGCAGTTGAGATGTGTCTATAATGCTCCAGCCATAGATGTTGGCTTAGCAGGAGAGGAACAAGACACGCTCTGTGGCAGTGCTTCCTTTCTGACACCTCTCCTGTCTCTGCCAGGATTGCTGGAGCTGGAGGGAGGAGAAATGTATCTCACAGATATTCTCTTCCTCCTCGGAGGCAGAGCTACGAATCACAGAGAGGTGAGATCAGGAAGGGTTGTGAAAATGCCTCAAGTCTGCTGGGGTGCAGGTGCAGATGAACTAAACTGTTCTCGTTAAGTCAGTGCTGCTCTTAAAGCCTGTGGCCAGAGCATCCCAGAGTCTTCTCTGGTAACCTCTTCCAGTGCTTGTCTATCAGGATAGTGAGAAAGTTTCTCTTAATATCTAACCTCAATCTCCCTTACTGCAAACTAAGCTGATTACCTCTTGTCCTATATGAGATGGACATACAGAAGCACTAATTACCATCTTTAGTAGTAACCTTTCATACATACCCTGCTGCATTAACTAACCACACAATTTCTTTCACCAGTTTCTTACAGACTCTGAGGGTTTAGTTTTGGTTTTGGTTTGGTGGTTTTTTTTCCATTTTCTACCATAGTAACTACTTCCTTTGGACCCCTTTAGGGTTTTTTAAAAAAGATTTATCTTAAAATGCGATGCCTACAATTGCAGACTTTGATTCCTCTGTACTCCAGCTCTTCTCTGTGCATTCAGCCTTACTTACGGGGTAACTTCTGCAGGCAGAGATCTGCTGGAGGCTGGAACCCTGAGCAAAGAAATGCTGCTTCTGTCAGGAAAACAGCAGTCAGATTCCACTTAGTGTAAGCAATTTCAGCTTGAGATGGCTTCACTGGGAGGCAACTTTTTCTTCAGTGTCTTGTTTGAGCATCAAGAAGGTTGCATGTGAGAGAAGGTTCAGGTTCCCCACGTTTACTTTAAGGAGTCTTGGAGGAGCCATGGCCTATTTTGCCAGGGGACTTGCAGGTTGCCATCTTCTTATTCCAATTCATCATCTCAGTACTTAAGGGTTTGGGGTTTGTTTTATTGCTTCCCACTGTCTGATGTTCCTCTGTGTGACACTCTGCAAAGTGAAAGAGGGTCAGGGAATGATTCCTGGCCAGTTGTCTCTCCCTGAATCTCATCCACACAGTTCAGGGCCATCTCTCTTCCAAGATGGTTGGATGTTCCATGCTGTGTAAGATTTCACCCTTGGTTTTCTGTGGTCTCTATGGGATGCTGTGGTGACCCTGAAATGTAACTGTGTGGATGGGGGGGGGCGGTTCTTCAGTTCAGACTACCTGAAGTGATGTGAGATTTGCATTGCAAACCATAGAATTGTGCTTTGGTATGATAAAATAGCAAGGGTAGGTTCTATGCCTGACGGGCACGCAGCGTAGTTTGAAGGTGCAATGCCTGCTGCTTTTACACTGGGGGTAAGAAGAGAGCTGACCTTGGTTTGGTCTCATCCATATGAGAGCAATCCTGTCTCTGAAGCCACATCTGGCTTTGTGTTGGAAAGTGCCCTTTGGAACAGTTAAAAACAAAGCTGTGGAGTGAGCTCACAATTAAGCAGTAGAAATGATTGAGGGACTAGTCTGAGTTCATCTGGTCCTCTCTCTCTAGCCTAATAGCCTGATACTTTGATCCAAATCACAGCTAAGTTTCAGCATTGGCTGCTGTACAGAGATTGAAATTTCTGGCGTGAATGATGGCAGTAGCATTTTCCATATGGAAAATTACATCCAGTGAGTCACTGAGAGGAACAGAGGAATCCAGGATTTGACAGAGTGGCAGTGAGAAGATCTCTTGCCTCTGTTGCATGTAGAGGTGCCAAGAATTTGAAATGCTGCAGGTCCATCAGACTCCCAGCTGTTATGCCAGGCCATCGGGTAGGCTCTGCTTTTCCTGATATTCCTCCCCTGGCCATTACTGTCTGTGGGAAGCACTGGGACACAGTGGGGCAAGTGGGCTTTACTCTTCAGAACCATGGGTCAAAAAGTTCCTAGCTTCAGCTGGAAGAGAACCTTGCGTAGGTTGGCCTGAGCTGTGGTGAGTAGTTCACGTACTGTCCTTTTACAGCACCTGAAAAGCAGCGTATGGCACAAGCTATGGGCTGAGACTGGTTACTGATTTACCAAGGAAATTTCATTTGTGGTTATTTTGAATGCTAAAGTCTATATTGACCCAGCCTGGGGAAACTCTGCTTGCTGAGAAGCCTGCAAAATCTGCATGCACAGACACACATATATGTTTATTTGCCATTGTACACCCAAGACTATATATAAATATGCTAAACCCAGAATAAAGAAAGGTTTTTAGAGCAATTTATAATCCTTATTTAATGTTAAAATACACTGCACTGGTAGATTGCGATGCATAAATATTTATCAATGTTTGTTTTCCCTTGGCTGGTATTTCTTGCTCAGGTCAACAAGCTGCCTTAATACTTCTGCAAAAGAATGCAGAGTTTATAAAGACTTCTTCCAGCAGACACACATGCCATTGGAGACATCGTTATTTTCATTTTCTCTTCTTATGAAGTTATTTTCCTGAGAGGATTCCATCTCATTCCTTTACTCAATCTCCCCAGTTTTTCTGATTTCTTAATTATTTCCTTTTTTAAAAAACCTTTTCTTTATTCTTTCATGTGTGTGTTCTCACTTGTGCCATCTTGTAAACACAAGCTGCTAAATTCCAGAATGCCCTTTGTAGTCTGGAAACCAGGTTTACATTCCCATTTCTGCTCTCTTCAAAAGTTAACCAAAGTATAATCAAATTCAGTCTTTATCCTCCATTCCAACTCAAAAGTGCTTTCATCTTTTCATTTTAGGAATTCAAATGACTTAATGATGGCTTAAAATGGCTGTGCAGGTTTACTAAAAATAATGTGAATACTGCCAGATATTGGCAAGACACAGATAAATAGAAGGGAATGAGGAGGCAAGGAAGGAAGTCCTGTAGCTGTATATATTTTATGTATTTATGTAAGTCTTCTTTAGCCAGTTCCACTGGGAAGCATGATGGATGGGGGAGATGAGGTCACTAACTGAAATAACTCCTTTTGTTTTTACTAAAGCACATAAGTGCAGAGTCTTCTGGGACTCAGCTTTGTTCTGAAGCTGAAATTAGACCTTCAGAATGATCTGAGATGATCAAACCTGTGTCCCAGACTGGACTAATTAACTATCCCATTTAAGGACTATCCATCTTTGCTTCATCATTTCTTCTGATACTTGTTGTAGCATTTGGGTCTTCTTTGGGACACTGGGACAATTTTTCCTGATTTTATATATATAGATACCAGCAAAAATTTCTTCCCCCAAGGTCTGTCAGGCACAGGCTGCCCAGGGAAATGGCTGAGCTGCCATCCCTGGAGGTATTTCAGAGATGTGTAGATGTGGTGCTTGGGCACATGGTGTAGTGATGAACTTGGCATTGTTAGGTTTACAGTCAGGCTCAGTTATCTGAAAGTTCATTTCCAAACTAAATAATTCTATGATTCTCTTTGAAAGGCCTTTGGCACTGTCAGTAGTATGAGAAACACCACTAAACCCCATCCTTGGCTGTAGTAAAACTTGCAGGATGAAGAAAGGTTGCAGTAGGATTTTCAGTAGTGTTGAATGCAAGGGAGAATCTGTTGCATGCCGTGTGGGATGAGAACCCTACTGGTGCTGCAGATCCATCCTGATTAATGCTGTGGACAGTTCTTGCCTATGCTGCCTGCTTGTAGCACAGCTGCCCTGTGCTTCTGTCCTCTAGGTAGCACAGTGGCCATGCAGAGACTGCACTTATGGGAATGATAAAAAAAAAATCTACAGGAATATTGTCTTTAACTAAAGCTTCTCTGATTTAAAAGATGAGCACAAATAGTTCTGTGCACGTGTTTGATTGGGTAGAATTTTTCTGATCACAAACAGCTGATGTGCCTAAACACATGGAAAACATTTGGGTGGTATCTCTTTTGCTTGTGAGCATATGCTTGAAGTACGTAGGAAAAAAAGTTAATATTTTGGAGCTTATTTTTCTCTATTTTTAAAAGAAAAACATTTGCTGATACAGTTCCCTTGATTTCTCCTTCTCTCTGTTCCAATGGACAATAAGTAGTGATGTCAAATCGCTTATGTCTGGAAGGGGTGAAATTGGATTGTGATGTCAAAGTCATGGAATCTCTTCAGGTCAAGTCTCGTTTTAAAGAGCAGGGATTAATTGAGGTTTACCACAGTTTTAACCAATCACTGCCATTGTGCTTAAAATAACTTAATCTTGGTCAGGTGATAAGAAGAAGCAGTAGTTAATTATTCATGTATTCCTTCATCTACAGGTTTCTTCCAGAACAAAAAGCAGAATTTTCGTTAGAATTTTTGGGTTTTTTTCGATAATTTCCAAAAAATACAGAATGAACAATATTAGGAGATATTTCAGCTTGTGTTGTGCTTTTTTCTTTTGATTTTGACTTAATTAATATGACTTGTCTGTTGCACCATCAGTAGCTTCATAGCGAGGGGTTCTAGCTTACCATCCCTCATTTCAGACTGTGCATTCAGTTTATTATTAGTACTCAAAAAAAAAATAAATAAAGAGGCACAGGTCAAATGAAAAGTGTAAGTCAGATGAGAAAATATTGGAACTCATGAGTGCTACGCTGTGTGGTGTTTTACCTGGTGAAGCTGCTGTTGCTCCATGAAGGGCAACACAGCAGAATAATCAATGCCTCTTTCACCATAATAAGTCCACCAAAAGGGAGAAGCCTCTGACTGAAAGACTTTGGATATTCAAATATCTAAGAGCAGAAGATAGCTTTCTTGTGTGCCATCATAAAAATATTGTAGTCATCAGCTTTTTTTCAAGGTCCTTCCCATTTTCTATTCCTTTGCTGTTCTTTTTGAATGTATTTCAGAGGTTATTTGAAATTGAAGCCAGATTTCTGAGGATATTCGTATAGTTCAGAGCCAGATTAGAATTTTATTTCCCTAAAGTTTTTTCTGCTTAGCCTTTATCCTTTTTTCAAGGGGCAGAGATGTTGGTGTAAGCCCTAAACTCTTAAATCATCATGTTCTCTGTAGGCATTGAAAAAAGGGTCTGAGCAGATCAAAGAGTAAGAGCCCTAAGAAGGACTAAGAGAGCGACAGGACACAGTAGCCCTGAGAAGCTGTCTCTCCAAAGGCACAAGCAGGTGAAAATGTATCATCAGCCTTAAGACATCTTCTCAAGGGGTTTTCACCAAGGTAAATAGCAAAGTAAGCAGAGACAATGCCAGTATATTACTATGTTTCTATCAACTTCTGTGAAGAAAAAGTTTAGCTTAATAAACCAACATTCCTGCTATTCTGCCTCACCCCTGCAGCAACTCCCCCACCAACCATCTGAACAAAAGAGACAAGATTAACTCAGAATAGGTCCATTGTTCACTCTGATCATACTCGATTGTGCTATGTACTTGCATCATCCTGTAAGCACAATACCATGTATTTCCTGATAACATCCTTGGGTTTTTTTTTTCCTTTCCCCTCTCTTCCCTCCCTGCTTCAGGTTTACAGGACAACCCGTGGTTTTGTGACTGTCGCATTTCAAAGCTAATTGAATTTTCCAAAATTGTGGACAACTCCGTTGTACTTCTTGATCCGTTGGTTTCGTGCAGTGGACCTGAGAGCCTGGCAGGAATCTTGTTCCAGAGAGCTGAGTTAGAGCAGTGTCTTAAACCCTCTGTGATGACATCAGCAACAAAAATCACTTCCCCACTGGGAAGCAACGTTCTGCTACGCTGTGATGCAACGGGGTACCCAACACCACAGCTTACGTGGACTAGGTCAGACAATATCCCAGTGAACTATACAGGTATAATAGCTCTTTTATGGGAAATGGGAGAGCCTGAAACTGTCGGGTTGCTTGTGCTTTTATTCACTCTGTTGAGTAAGAGTGGACCGGGTATTGCACCGCGCTGCAACTGAATCCGTGCAACAGCTGGTAGGAAATTCTCTGTCTAAGTCTTGCTCTGAACAGGTCCAACAGACTGTTCTGATTCTGGATGTGCTCTGTAATAAGAGCAATGTGCGTGGAGGGGGGAAGTGGGTAAAGCGTGGGAAGGATAAAGGAAAATGGAGATTGGGATAGTTGGGCCCTAACTCGGGAGTTGAAAAGAAGAAAGGAGAATTTGTTACTGGAATCTTCAGTTTGGCTCAAAATGTTCATGTTAAAAAGCCAGCGAGGCCATAACTGAGCCACCTAAAACTCAGCAGTGTAACCACAAGATTTACCAAAATCCTGTTTTCTATGTTATTTGCAAATGTTTATTTCCAACATTCATCCTGGAAGCTAAAGAGGCTGCATGGCCAATATCTGATACTCTAGCTGCTCTGACAGATATTTATGCAGCAACTTAAATGTAAAAAAGAATTCTAGCTAATGCCAAATAGTTAGCAGTTATTTTAAATCATAGGTCTGAAGAAGGTAATGGTCCAAAGTATGAAATATCTTCAGACAAAGGTAACTTCCAAAGCTGTTTTAAATGGCCAGTGTGTTCAGTGCCACTCGAAGTGGGTGAGACTGGTATTTCCTAGTTACTTGGCAGCTTTGAGACATTTGATTTCTCGTTATGTGGATCTGGTTTACTTGGTGATACTGCAAATTATATTGTCATTCTAGCAGACACTCAGTTCCAGTG